>CM075185.1:32063373-32133373 GCA_037577475.1 Chaunax sp. Z400
CAACAACCCTGTACAGAAGTCACTGCTCTCTAAGAGAGGATCCACTAGCACAACAATTAACTGTATGTGTGTGTTTGTGCAAACATGTGTGTGTTTGTTGGGCGTTTCCTCTCTATTTTGACCATATAAGGTCATCTGCAGTCCTTCCTGCTGAGCTTTGAGACTTTTGATTATGGGATTGCAAAACCTGGTGCAACCATGGGAAGCACAAGGTGCATCACTTTGATAGCACAGAAGGGCGTGGCCCAGGTGCCTGCCGGGCATTTGCCTGGGTTTCTATGGCAACATTCCAACTGTGAGATTTAAAGTGCCTACAGGCCTCTGCAGCAGAGAAGCTGGGATCAGCTGACTTTAGTCACAACACAGTCAGACTTCAGGTCTTTACTGCCCCCGTCTCGTACTGACATAAGCACTGCTGAGAAGACAGCTGAGATGACCTCATTCTTTGACAGGTCACAGATTAGTCTCCAGTCATCTATGACGTCAGTCCTGAGCGGTATCCATCCATCTATACCTGCATGACAGGTCACAGGACTAGACACTATGATGGAACTGATCCAATAAAAAGTCAAAGCTGAGCTAGTTGTGATGAAACTCATCATAGCATATGTGTGCATCTATTTATTTTATACGTTTGTAGTATTTTATAATCTTTTTAACTCAGACACCATAACACTTTATGATTATTGCACTTCTTTTGCATTGTTTTTATTGGTTTGTGTTTGTGTTTCTTCTTTTTGCACAGTGGTCCTGAGAAACACTACTTTGTTCCACTGTATGTGTTTTTAAAGATATGGTTGGAATGACAAATATAATAACCTTGAACTTGAGTACCTGGACAAGTCTTGTTATAAACACTTCAAGCCATCAGCAGAGAGGAAATAATAAGACGCTCCTACTTCCTGGAGGACCCGCAGACACTTGCTACAGTGGATACTGACACATCATTGAGCTAACTCCAAAATCAATATTAACAAATCACAAATTAAAACCAACCAGTGTCGAGTAAAAAACAGGTAAATCATAGACTAAAACAAAGACTAAGACTAAAAGATCCAGGGATCCTTAACAATGGAACCAACCATCAGTGGAAATAATAGGAATCTACTTTCCTATCTTAAAAACACGACTGATAAAGCAGCAGAAAGCTGAACACATTAAATCAGTACAATGAGGCAGAACTGAAGTGTTCATGTTGACTGTGGAGGATTATCTCACTCTGCATAAGAAAAGCAGGCTGTCTGCTGCCATCCTTCACCCTCTGTTCGCTAGTGACAACACAACGTGACAGTTTCATTGCTGCAGGTTTCATGTTGGAGATGACAATTCTTCTTACCTTTCTTCACCTTCTTCTGCAGTTTGATGGTGTCTGATGATTTCTTCTTGATGTCTGCTCTGGCCTTCTTGTGCTCTAAACAACACAAACAAGTCAGCAGTGAGGTGTGTGTGTGTGTGTGTGTGTGTGTGTGTGTGTGTGTGTGTGTGTGTGTGTGTGTGTGTGTGTGTGTTAGCATAGCATACCTTTAGCATGGTCTTTGTCCAGCTGACTGGCCACTTTTTTCCACTCCTCCATCTTCAGCTCCAGTGGAGTGATCAGACTTTCTGACAGAGCTCTGACACAAAAACATTTTAAGTCTCAATTAATCATTGCATTTAAGGTTTTAATTAATTATCGTAAAAAGAAAAAAAGAGCCTGTGATTTACATCAGTAACTCTCTGGTAGGTTGAGTCTTAATGATTAATCTTGTGGTGTGCCACAGCTAAAAATTTAAAGCTATTTGTTGACTCTTTCTCCAAATAACTCGTTCATTTGTTCTGTACATGTAAAAGCTTCCCATTAAAGCAAACACGAGTCCATGGAATCCCGATGAGAAGCTGAGAGAAGAGAATATTTGACATTTCTGCTTGATGAGTGAATTCATTGCCACGTTGTTGGTCAATTAGTTTGGATAAACTTTTTTCTCATTTCTGCCGGTACTTCTTCTTTTGTTTTTTTATTTGAAGCAAAAAAATAGGGTAAAATGTGTGTCTGTGTCTGTGTGTGTGTGTGTGTGTGTCTGTGTGTGTGTGTGTGTCTGTGTGTGTGTGTGTGTGTGTGTCTGTGTGTGTGTGTGTCTGTGTGTGTGTCTGTGTGTGTGTGTGTCTGTGTGTGTGTGTGTCTGTGTGTGTGTGTGTGTGTCTGTGTGTGTGTGTGTCTGTGTGTGTGTGTGTGTGTGTGTGTGTGTGTGTGTCTGTGTGTGTGTGTGTGTGTGTGTGTGTGTGTCTGTGTGTGTGTGTCTGTGTGTGTGTCTGTGTGTCTGTGTCTGTGTCTGTGTCTGTGTGTGTGTCTGTGTGTGTGTGTGTGTGTCTGTGTGTGTGTGTGTGTGTGTGTGTGTGTGTGTGTGTGTGTGTGTGTGTGTGTCTGTGTGTGTGTGTGTGTCTGTGTGTGTGTCTGTGTGTGTGTGTCTGTGTGTGTGTGTGTGTCTGTGTGTGTGTGTGTGTGTGTGTGTGTGTGTGTGTGTGTGTGTGTGTCTGTGTGTGTGTGTGTGTGTGTGTGTGTGTGTGTGTGTGTGTGTGTGTGTGTCTGTGACTGTGTGTGTGTGTGTGTCTGTGTGTGTGTGTGTGTGTGTGTGTGTGTGTGTGTGTGTGTGTGTGTGTGTGTGTGTCTGTGTGTGTGTCTGTGTGTGTGTGTGTGTGTGTGTGTGTGTGTCTGTGACTGTGTGTGTGTGTGTGTCTGTGTGTGTGTCTGTGACTGTGTGTGTGTCTGTGTGTGTGTGTGTGTGTGTGTGTGTGTGTGTGTCTGTGACTGTGTGTGTGTGTGTGTGTGTGTCTGTGACTGTGTGTGTGTGTGTGTGTGTCTGTGTGTGTGTCTGTGACTGTGTGTGTGTGTGTGTGTCTGTGTGTGTGTCTGTGACTGTGTGTGTGTGTGTGTGTGTGTGTGTGTCTGTGACTGTGTGTGTGTCTGTGACTGTGTGTGTGTGTGTGTCTGTGTGTCTGTGACTGTGTGTGTGTGTGTGTCTGTGTGTGTCTGTGACTGTCGGTGTGTGTGTGTGTCTGTGACTGTGTGTGTGTGTGTGTCTGTGTGTGTGTGTGTGTGTGTCTGTGACTGTGTGTGTGTGTGTGTGTGTGTGTGTCTGTGACTGTGTGTGTGTGTGTGTGTCTGTGTGTGTGTCTGTGACTGTGTGTGTGTGTGTGTGTCTGTGTGTGTGTCTGTGACTGTGTGTGTGTGTGTGTGTCTGTGTGTGTGTCTGTGACTGTGTGTGTGTCTGTGACTGTGTGTGTGTGTGTGTCTGTGTGTGTCTGTGACTGTGTGTGTGTGTGTGTGTCTGTGTGTGTGTCTGTGACTGTGTGTGTGTCTGTGACTGTGTGTGTGTGTGTCTGTGTGTCTGTGACTGTGTGTGTGTGTGTGTGTCTGTGTGTGTGTGTCTCTGTGTGTGTGTGTGTGTCTGTGTGTGTGTGTGTGTGTGTGTGTGTGTGTGTGTGTGTGTGTGTGTGTGTGTGTGTGTGTGTGTCTGTGTGTCTGTGACTGTGTGTGTGTGTGTGTGTCTGTGTGTGTGTGTCTCTGTGTGTGTGTGTCTGTGTGTGTGTGTGTGTGTGTGTGTGTGTGTGTGTGTGTGTGTGTGTGTGTGTGTGTGTGTGTGTGTGTGTGTGTGTCTGTGTGTGTGTGTGTGTGTGTGTGTGTGTGTGTGTCTGTGTGTCTGTGACTGTGTGTGTGTGTGTGTGTCTGTGTGTGTGTGTCTCTGTGTGTGTGTGTGTGTCTGTGTGTGTGTGTGTGTGTGTGTGTGTGTGTGTGTGTGTGTGTGTGTGTGTGTGTGTGTGTGTGTGTGTGTGTGTGTGTGTGTGTGTCGTACGTGGTGAACAGTTTGAGTTTGGACTCAATACTGCGGTGTCTCATACACATCCTGGTCAGTGCTGTGCCGATGTCCTTGGTGGCACCTGAAACAACAAAAAGAAACAATAAGATGCTGAGTTTCACTTTGAAAAGAAGCTGTAAGGAGTGAAAACAAATTACTCTTCAAAATAAAGCTCAGTTTGGAGCACTGAGCCTACAAAATAAAGCGTCACCTGATGGTATCATAGGGCTGCAGGTGTTCCTCTGTATGATGCTAACTACTGAAACTCACTTGCAGAAGCTAAAACACTGTCAAGAAGCTTTTTCTGATTGATTTAAATTAGGACTGTGACAATAACCCAATTATCGTTGTCATGTGACGTCTACAGTGGGGTCGAGCTCATTATGTGTGTGTTTCTGTCTTGCTGGTGAAAGCTACAGGAGTACATATGGTGTGTTATTTGTGTGTGGTTATGGCTCTCTGGATTATATATTGTTTTATCACCAAAGTAAGTAAAAACCATGTAAAAATCAGTGAGCTGCAAACTGGTGTCCAATCACAAACCGGTGCATGTTGCTGTGGTCTGTACAACCAGCATGTGACAGAGGATGAACTGAACCATGACAAACTGCATGTAGTCTGTTTAACAACTGAACTGTGTGTGTGTGTGTGTGTGTGTGTGTGTGTGTGTGTGTGTGTGTGTGTGTGTGTGTGTGTGTGTGTGTGTGTGTGTGTGTGTGTGTGTGTGTGTGTGTGTGTGTGTGTGTGTCTGCTATCATTGCTTCACATAGCTGTATTAAGAAAATCAATGTGATTAAGATCTTGTGACCAGTGTTGTAATGTGTCTTGAAACAAAAGGTGTGTGTGTTTGGTGTGTGTTTAATTTATGTAAGACAGAAACTGTGTCCTTTCACAATCAGCCTCGGATGATTGGATGGAACAATATCGGGTTTAAGAAAAACACACACACAAATACACTAATACAACAACAGTCCCCTCATTATAAAGTACACTGTGTAATACCACTTCATGAGACACTATTAGCTCACATGTACACAAAACACCACAACACCTTACATCACTGGCAGACACTCATGACCAGCTCTCTCTCTCTCTCTCTCTCTCTCTCTCTCTCTCTCTCTCTCTCTCTCTCTCTCTCATATACACACACACACACAGCACAATAGCATTTTCATTCTGGGCCCGTTGCATCTTTATTCCCTGACGTCTGTCTGAACCTAATGAAGGTGTAATGAGGTGTCAGTTTGTTCCACCTCTGTTCCCCTCAGGAACTATCGATCTATCAATTAATCTATCTACTTCTATCGACTCCGTTTCTATCGATTAATCTATCGACTCCGTTTCTATCGATTAATCTATCGACTCCGTTTCTATCGATTAATCTATCGACTCTGTTTCTATCGATTAATCTATCGATTAATCTATCGACTCTGTTTCTATCGATTAATCTATTGACTCTGTTTCTATCGATTAATCTATCGACTCTGTTTCTATCGATTAATCTATCGACGCTGTTTCTATCGATTAATCTATCGACGCTGTTTCTATCGATTAATCTATCGACTCTGTTTCTATCGATTAATCTATCGATTAATCTATCGACTCTGTTTCTATCGATTAATCTATCGACTCTGTTTCTATCGATTAATCTATCAACTCTGTTTCTATCGATAAATCTTTCCACCCTGTTTCTATCGATTAATCCAACGACGCTGTTTCTATCGATTAATCTATCGACTCTGTTTCTATGGATTAATCTAATGACTGTTTCTATCGATTAATCTATCAACTCTGTTTCTATCGATTAATCTTTCCACCCTGTTTCTATCGATTAATCCAATGACGCTGTTTCTATCGATTAATCTATCAACTCTGTTTCTATCGATTAATCTATCGACTCTGTTTCTATTGATTAATCTATCGACTCTGTTTCTATGGATTAATCTATCGACTCTGTTTTTATGGATTAATCTAATGATTGTTTCTATCGATTAATCTATCAACTCTGTTTCTATCGATTAATCTATCGACTCTGTTTCTATCGATTAATCTATCGACTCTGTTTCTATGGATTAATCTATCGACTCTGTTTTTTATGGATTAATCTAATGATTGTTTCTATCGATTAATCTATCAACTCTGTTTCTATGGATTAATCTATCGACTCTGTTTCTATGGATTAATCTATCGACTCTGTTTCTATGGATTAATCTAATGATTGTTTCTATCGATTAATCTATCGACTCCGTTTCTATCGACTAATCTATGGACTCTATTTCTATCGATTAATCTATCGACGCTGTTTCTATCGATTAATCTATCGACTCTGTTTTATCGATTAATCTATCGACTATTTTATTGATTAATCTATCGACTCTGTTTGTATCGATTAATCTATCGACTGTTTCATCGATTAATCTATAGACCATTTTATCGATTAATCTATCGACTATTTTATCGATTAATCTAAACCAGAGGTCTTCAACAGGGGGTCCGCGACCCTTAGGGGTTCCGCGGAGGTACTGCAGGGGGGTCGCGAAATATTTGGTTGATTAGATAATTTTTTATATTTTTTTAATCTTTAATTAAAATTAAAATTTCTAATTTTTAAATTTTTTTCCACAAATTTAAATGTCTTTAAATACACATTAAGATGATTCCAACATATTGTAGCGAACGGATAAATGGAGGCAGAAGACGTTATCTTTCAGTCAGCAATGCACACATTCAGCGACACACAGCTCTCTCAAGCTGGGTTGTATGCAAGATGTATGTTTATAAATGGCAGTGGCACGGCCACCCTGTACCTTGCACATGTTTAATAAAAACATGAATATATGAACCTGTGTATTATTTGAATAGCTTAGTATTGAATGCACAATAACAGGGTAGCTATGTTCATACATGGCACAAGGCCCAGTTTAATATAAAACACTATTTTATACAATATATATAGTAGGGGGTCCCTGCTCCATCTCTCCATCAGCTTGGGGGTCCTTGGCCTGAAAAAAGTTGAAGACCCCTGATCTAAACGATTAATTTTCTCCAAAAAAAATCTGAGTAAACATTAAATTTTTGAGGTCACTTTACTTTGACAAATGTTGCACAAAAACAAAATGTAAATGCAGGTCTATATAATAAAATGCAAAACTCTAAATTAAATTTATATTAGACTCCTTGACAAAGCAAAAAAAGATATTTTAGAATTACAAATCTTTTAGAAGTTTTTTGTAACATAAGATTGAAAAAAAAAATCTTTTACTTATTTAAGTCAAAAGTGCAACTTCAGAAGAGGTTCCTTTTCCTAATTAGACACCTTAAGAATAGATTTTAAAAATGCACTCCAAATAATGGCAGCATTAAAATAATTGAGTAACAAAAACAAATAAAAGTTCTGTCTTAAATTAATTTAAATTAATTAAATTAATTACACACACAGACACTCATGTACACAAACACACACATACACAGACACTCATGTACACACACACACAGACACACACACACACACAAACACACACACACACAGACACTCATGTACACACACACACAGACACACACACACACACACACACACACAGACACACACACACACACACACACACACAGACACTCATGTACACATACACACACACACAAACACAGACACTCATGTACACACACACACACAGACACACACACACACACATAGACACTCATGTACACATACACACACACACACAAACACACACATACACAGACACTCATGTACACATACACACACACACACAGACACTCATGTACACACACACACAGACACACACACACACACACACATAGACACTCATGTACACACACACACACACAGACACACACACACACACACACACACACAGACACTCATGTACACACACACACACACAGACACACACACACACACACACACACACAGACACTCATGTACACACACACACAGACACACACACACACACACACAGACACTCATGTACACACACACACACACAGACACACACACACACACACACACACACAGACACTCATGTACACACACACACACAGACACTCATGTACACATACACACACACACACACACACACACACAGACACTCATGTACACATACACACACACACACACACACAGACACACACACACACACACACAGACACACACACACACACACACAGACACTCATGTACACACACACACACACACACACAGACACTCATGTACACACACACACACACAGACACTCATGTACACACACACACACACACACACACACAGACACTCATGTACACACACACACACAGACACACACACACACACACATAGACACTCATGTACACACACACACACAGACACACACACACACACACACACACAGACACACACACACACACACACACATAGACACTCATGTACACACACACACACAGACACACACACACACACACACATAGACACTCATGTACACACACACACACAGACACACACACACACACACACACACAGACACTCATGTACACACACACACACAGACACACACACACACACACACACAGACACACACACACACACACACACACATAGACACTCATGTACACACACACACACAGACACACACACACACACACACATAGACACTCATGTACACACACACACACAGACACACACACACAGACACTCATGTACACACACACACACAGACACACACACACACACACACACAGACACTCATGTACACACACACACACAGACACACACACACACACACACATAGACACTCATGTACACACACACACACAGACACACACACACACACACACAGACACTCATGTACACACACACACACAGACACACACACACACACACACACAGACACACACACACACACACACACATAGACACTCATGTACACACACACACACAGACACACACACACACACACACATAGACACTCATGTACACACACACACACAGACACACACACACACACACACACAGACACTCATGTACACACACACAGAGCCGAAGGGTAAACCTGCAGCTCGGGTCTGCAGCTTTATACTATTGGGAAAAACAGCATCATGTATGAAGAGCTGCTTCGACTTCAAGCATTGATTACGTCTGCTAGAAACAGCTGTCCTAATGTGGCCACAGTCTGCCCTTCTGTTTCTGAGTCATGGCGTTGACTGACAGCCACAATGTTATATGTTAAATAAAATGATGTGATAGTGATGCTGACCTTTGGCCTTTTGGATATACAATGTCATCACTTCATCATTTTCTCCTATTAGACGTTTTAATGATTGCGTTATGTGAGGTCTCAGTGATCTGGAGCTTTGATCACAAACTTTTAATCAGTTCATCCTGGAGTCCAAGAGGACGTCTGTCCTGAACTAGAAGGAACTGCCTCAGAACATTCCTGGGATATCATTAATGAGAATGGGAACAACCACGGTGAACGTTACAACTATCAGATTCATCGACTGTTCAGTCAAAACAAAGTCAATCTAATCAATCACTTCAGTCATGTTTCAAGCAAAAACGCCAAATATTGTCTGGTTTCATCAACAGGCAGTAAGTGTGAGGCTGCTTTTCTCTGTTTTATATCACTGTAACCTAAATATCTTTGGGTTTGGGGGAAAAAAGCACAGAACCCAAGACCTCTACCCCCACCAAGGGGGTCACGTCTTCACCATGTTGTTCGGTGTTTTTGTCACAAAAACCAACGAATGATGACGATTCTGTGTAGAATGATGTCATTTTTGACAGTTTTTTTTTAATACATTTTCCCTAATTATGCAAAACCTGCTGAACCAATTTCCCCCAACCTTTGTGGAGGGGTGGGGGGCATGGGTCAGGTAAGCTAACCAGACAGGTGTAGGATTGTTCAACCTTGGTGGAGACATACACTCTACAGAACGCACGTGTGTGACTAGTGTATTGTTAACAAACTAAAAGACTACATTTATAACTGTGGAAAAAAATGTTTGATTAATCATTAAAGATCTGATCATAACTACACACTGACTTATTTGAATATCAAAGTCTGAGAACTGCAGAGGGAGGAAACAGGCAGATTCTCACGCCCACCCGCACACCCACCCACCCACACACACACCCACGCCCACCCGCACACCCACCCACACACCCAGTTTGAAAGACATGTGGGGACAAAGTGTCACTAAAGGAGGAAACACGACCAACTAGTTCACCATCTTCATCATCATCATCCTCTGTCAGATCACAGTACGAGTCCCGTTCATGACTTTAATCCTAACAAAGAAAGGTGTTGAAAAGAGAACATTCATATGACTAGAGGGACTAAAAGCCATGGAAACCACTCTGGAACTGAAGCTTCAGAGAAGCAGACAGACACACACAGACAGGTGTATCTCTGGAGGATCCTTCATGTTGTCACACACACCACTTACTGGACCAATTTCACGCATTTTGTGCTTTGTAAAGATTTGCAGCCAAAAAGATGAGAATATATGTCTCTTTAAATGTCAATCACAAAATGCTCTATATTATTATTTCCCCCATCAATGACATCAGCGTTGTCTGTCTGTTCAACAAGTTCCAACACGTTAAATCCTGCTTTATATTAAGGAGGAGTGTGTTTTGCATCCAGGTGCAGCACTGCATGCATTTGTTTTGGTTGTGTCCAGACATGTCTAATGGAGCATAGAGCTGGAGATGACTCCTGAGAAAAATGTAACCTGACAGGACGGGACAGAAGCAGTGTGGGAGCGACTGATCGGCACACTTAGTTCTGTACTGGTTTCAGTGAACTTTATGAAAAAGTGGTTTTATCAGTACAGAATCAAACAGAAGAACAAACCAGAACTGTTTGGTCTATAAGACTAAACAGTCTCTAACACTTTATGTGACTTTATTCTAGTCATGAATAAACTGACCAGATGATCAGTCAGTCTGGATGAAGCAAACTGTCTCTACCTCAACAAACACAGCTGACCTTAGGAAACCTCCATGACCACTAGTCAGCAGAAAGCATGTCTTGTGATCTATGTGTTTGTGTGTATGCTTTGAAAGCCCCATGATGCTAAAGACGTCGACTGTTAGCAGGTTGGAGGGAAACCAGCCATGAGAAATCAGCAGAGATTAGATAAAAACAAAATGATTGAGGCAAGTTTTAGTTCAGATACTGTTCTTCTAATCAATCATCAACATTAGCAGTTATCAACAGATCAGTCAAAACAATTAGAGTCACTTCTCTGGACTAGCAGGAGACTAAAGGATAAATCTATATGGTAATGAGTTCAAATGTTTTCAACTTTATTCTAAAGGAAGAACAAGAAAACAGAAGTCTGGTCGTTAAAACTATTTACATAAAGGTGAAGGGGAAAAAAGGACAAGACTTAAAAGAAGACTCAGAGGACACCAAAACAGTGCAGGGCCTTCGTCTCTGAGTTACTGACATTTAATAAAAGTTGATATAAACCAATCCACAAACACACAGCCAGAGAAAGAATCAGCCAGTGAAGAGCAGACAGAATGACAGCTCACAGTTTCTATTAGAGACAAATGGATCAGACAACAGGAGAAGAACACACTACTACCACCAGGCACTGGTGAAACAGCTGTGATGCTGTACCAGCAGCAGAAATATGCTACACACATGTTCCTGTGAGGAGCTCCTTTAAAAAAAGAACAGAAAACGAGGTGCAGCTCTGCCAGGTCTGATCACAAGTCTACCACAACTATGCACAATCATATGAGGGCAAAGCAGCAGCAGAAGGTCCATCCACAGTCCACCAATCAATGATTGGTTCAGTTCAGCAGACGCAGTCAGTCTGATGCTGACGTGCAGAACAAACAGCAGCCGTCTTCTCACTGATGGTGGCTGAAGCCTGAGTTTACAGAACAGTCAAACTGTTAGACTGGATAAACTCTGTGATGATAATGCACACTGTATTGACTTTAGATGTTACAGGTATTGTTTGTTTGTTTGTTTGTGTGTTAGTCTATTAGCTACTTGGGTAGTCGTGACTGGCATCTAAGACCGATGGGAAAAAAAGACTGAAGATGGACCAAATTAATCTTTTAAATGTATCTTACATGTTCTATGGTAGGAAAAGTGGACATATTTTTAGTTTAAATAGTGTCTTTGGCTCTTTTATAAACTAATTTAATTACTAATTTAATTTTATATTTAACCTGAAGGCGTGGTACTTGTCTTCCATCAGAAAGAGGAGGGGACACTTCCTGGATGGTGTCCGATGTATTAGGAGACATGTTAGCAGCTTTTCCTGTTTGGGTTCAAGTTCAAGTGTTGAGTTCAAGTGCAGGCTTTACCAGAGTACACTAGGGACACTTGTGTATTCAAAGTGTTTTGTGATACTGAATTAATTATAAACAAGACTATTAATAATTAAAATATTAACTTGATTTATTATATTGACAAGTTCATTTATCTATTCATGTTTTGTCTTTGCTGATATTGGTTGTTACAATAAATACAAATACACTGCATATAGGAGTCGTCTTTATTATATGACAGTTTTCCTAAAACTACATTTTTAAAATATATCACCATGCTTACAATATTGCACTATATCTCAATATAGTGAAAAGTGAAGCCTGTATGATGACACTATCGTATGTTTGACTGTTGCCTACACAGAGCCCTGGTTGACACACCACAGGGCTTCTACATCACATCCCACCGATAGAGTACAGAGTTACATCCCACTGATAGAGTACAGAGTTACATCCCACTGATAGAGTACAGTTACATCCCACTGATAGAGTACAGTTACATCCCACTGATAGAGTACAGTTACATCCCACTGATAGAGTACAGTTACATCCCACTGATAGAGTACAGAGTTACATCCCACTGATAGAGTACAGTTACGTCCCACTGATAGAGTACAGTTACATCCCACTGATAGAGTACAGTTACATCCCACTGATAGAGTACAGTTACATCCCACTGATAGAGTACAGTTACATCCCACTGATAGAGTACAGAGTTACGTCCCACTGATAGAGTACAGAGTTAGGTCCCACTGATAGAGTACAGTTACATCCCACTGATAGAGTACAGAGTTACGTCCCACTGATAGAGTACAGTTACATCCCACTGATAGAGTACAGAGTTACGTCCCACTGATAGAGTACAGAGTTACGTCCCACTGATAGAGTACAGTTACATCCCACTGATAGAGTACAGAGTTACGTCCCACTGATAGAGTACAGAGTTAGGTCCCACTGATAGAGTACAGTTACATCCCACTGATAGAGTACAGAGTTACGTCCCACTGATAGAGTACAGTTACATCCCACTGATAGAGTACAGAGTTACGTCCCACTGATAGAGTACAGAGTTACGTCCCACTGATAGAGTACAGTTACATCCCACTGATAGAGTACAGTTACATCCCACTGATGGAGTGCAGTTACGTCCCACTGATAGAGTACAGTTACGTCCCACTGATGGAGTACAGTTACATCCCACTGATAGAGTACAGTTACATCCCACTGATGGAGTACAGTTACGTCCCACTGATAGAGTACAGTTACATCCCACTGATGGAGTACAGTTACGTCCCACTGATAGAGTACAGTTACGTCCCAGCTGGCAGTCTGTCTATGCTGGTACACAATCCTCTAACATGCAGCATTTTCCACATTCAGACAACACACAGATGAGAACATGGGTGGCAACAAATCACAAGACCCACATGCAGACACACCAGACCAGTTCTGAGCACACACAAGACACTAACACACACAGGATCCCCTGCGGGTGTTCTGAGGATTAGTTAAGTACTTCACATGCTGAGAAGACTTGTCAACACAATGTATAACAGTTTTTGTGGGTTAATGTATGTGGGTGTGTTTATATGGAAGTCAACCGTCGTCTCTGACAGACTGAAGAAGCTGAGAGACAGAAGTGTGGTAGAGTATTGATGACGCACAAAAACTAGAGCTGTGTTCATTCTGGAGTCAACAGCTTGGTAAGAGCACAGATAGACCTGGATGAGGGAGAATGGAATAAAAACAGACTGTAATGAATGATTTGAGCAGCGACAGGGATTCTCATGTTCACAGTGATCAGTGACACTAACTACCAGCAGAGCAGAGCCTCACCTGTTTGACCTTAAAGTGAAGGCTCATCCTGTCAGACCCTGTCTTCTACTTCAAAACAAAAGCGTTTTCCAAGCACCACATGGAGACACGGAGCAGTGTGTGGTGTCTATTATTTTAATCATCAAAATGTGTTAACACTAAAGCAAGAAAATCCTGTTCAGTTTGATGGAAAATGACCTTGAATCAGAGTGAAATGAATTAAAGGTATCTAGTAGTTATACATCTGTCCAATGGTCATGTTAGTTTGTTAAATCAGTACAGTTTCATCTAGAATACCAAAGCACACGCCAGGACCAAAATGGCTTCCAAGCGATGTCTTGCAATCTTCAAACGGCCACGTAGCAGACTGGGATTACATGTTCACATCTGACTCTACGACTGATCCCATGCCTGAGCGCTCTTTAATGTTCAATAAGCACTGTGACTCTGTTTAGTGCGCTCTGAAATCTGCTCTCATCAATAGACAGTGGAGAAGACAGCTGTCAAAACACACTGCACAGGTGTACACACACACACACACACACACACACACACACACACACACACACACACACACACACACACACACACACACACACACACACACACACACACAGAGCAGTGGAATGCGCTTGGTCAACATGTAGTGTGTGGAGGCCGTATTAGCTTTACACTGAGCTAACTGCTAACAGATGGCAGCAGTCTTGTGTCTGCTGCAGAGCCAAGTGGGATTAAATCAGACCAGGACCGACCAGAGGAATCAGACCAGTTTTCCATCACAGAGCTCCTTTCTGACACGTCTCTTGATGCACACTGACCTGTTGGGTCTTTTTAAATTCCATGGTATGAACCATGACATCAAAGAGTCGAGACAAAATATGACAACCTGAGATGCATGTCCTCGTCATGTTGTTACCCGTTTCTGTGGAGAGTTTCTACTTAACCAGAACACAACGGGTCCAAAGAAAATATTTTCTTTCAGGTTTGGATGCTTAACACATAAAGCTTCAGGGATGTGTTGCAACAACTGGTCTTTACTAAGGCTGTAACTGCTAAGAGGGGTCTTTAGAATGACTTCACATTGGTTGGACTGACCAAACTTGAGCCTAGTCTTAACTACGGCTAGTCTTAGAGATGCATGTCCATGTTAATACCCACAGCATGTGTTGCAAGGATACATCAGCCTTTTGTACACAGAGATTGCTGAACACCTCCACAAACACAACCCTTCTCTAAGATGCCTTTATTTGTGCTGACGTTACGCAAGCAGGAGAAATGGTACCAGAGCCACAACACTTGTCTTAACAGGTTTATCTGAAATCTGTTTTTAAATTACTCAAGTAATTGTTTAAACTGATTAAAAATAGTAAAAAAAATATTTTTTTAAAATGTCTAATTTCCAAGATACCAAGCTGAAATATTCAAATGTATTGTTTGTCAACCCAAACAGAGGCGACCTGTGCAGTCAGAAGAATCTGTGCCAGGGTCAAACAACCCAACACGTCTTTAGGCACCGTTTACTCATGTCGGCTAGCCTGACCCATGTCTCACCCTCCACTACATTTTGTGGCCATCAGGTCAGTCATTTTTGCTTAAGTAGGGAAAATAATCTTTCTACAAAGTTTCATGGAAATCTGTTGACTAGTTTTTTGCGTAATCCTGCTGACAATCAAACCAACCAACCAACCATCCAAACAACAAACCAATCATCCAAACAACAAACCAACCATCCAACCATCCATCAATAAAACAAACAAACCGTCCGTCCGTCCGTCCATCCATCCATCCATCCATCCATCCATCCATCCATCCAACCAACCAACCAACCATCCATCCATCCATCCATCCAACCAACCATCCATCCAACCGACAAACCATCCAACCAACCAACCGTCCAACCAACCATCCATCCAACCTACCAAACATTCAACCAACCAACCATCCAACCAACCAACCATCCATCCAACCTACCAACCATTCAACCAACCAACCAGCCAACCAACCAACCAACCCCATCCATCCAACCAACCATCCAACACAACAGACACAGCTAAAAACACCAAAACTCCTCTTTGATGGGAGGAATTGTAGAATGATTGTAATCTTATCTTAGAATGATTCTCAATCTTTCTTGATAAATGATTGAAATGTTTAATCAATAATTATCATTTTGTTTGGTTAATGTTCTGTTAGAACATTATGTTGATTGATGAACTGACAGTTACAGGACTACTTCATGCACCATATAAATGCTTATCAACAGCTGTGTTATCTGTGACCCTTGTGTTCTTTACTAAATGCCACTAGTGATGGTACTAATTAAGAGATATCATCTACACATGTTGTTCTGGACACTTTTTAAATCATACTAAATTAGTCTGACAGATACTTTTGTTGGTAGAATTTTACATTTTACATTTTCTCAGAGTCCTCAAAAATGTTTTGACAATTGGAACCAGAGTCTGACCCACCTAACCAACCAACAATAGTCAACTCAGCAGTATGCTAAATCTAACTTTTGGCTACTACTAAGAAACCTGACATTTTTTGACACGAACAACCGTAAGCAGAAACCATGACAGCTCATCTTGTATCCCTGTTAGCATCTAGCACCTTCTTTCTTCTAATTCTAGACACAGCAGCAGACACAGGATGTAAACACGGTTGTACTACATTTGGCATATAAATCCACTGTTGGTGTAAATGACCATATATAATGGGGTGCAGACAGACAGGGCCCTGCTGACATGTGCTGGTGATAAAAATGAAGTGGACGATCACTGATAAACAGATGCAGAGTGTAATTTGAGTTCAGTGACACACATCCACAGCGGGTTGCAGTCTCTTCCCTGGGAGACACTAATGGACATGCTGGCTGCAGCATACTTTAGCCTGCTAGCTTCCTGTTTCTGAACCGGGAATGAGACTTTCTGAGAATGACTTCTGCAGAGGTTTGAAGTTGTTAGTGAACATCCTAAATGTAGTGGACACACACAGAAACTACATATTACATAGGTATGAGACACTGTCTGTGCAGGTTTAACACAGCTCTAAAGGCTGCCTGTCCTGTGTATAGGTGTACATTATGGAAACTTTCTCCTCCTGGTGTTGAACTGTACTGTGCGTCTTGTGATGCGAGATGCATAATAATACCTAAAGACACCGAGATGTTCAGGCTTTATTTTAGCTCCAGGTGATGTCATGTGCTTCAGAACGTGAACTGATGCTGCCTGAAGCTGCTTATTTGACATGACCCTCTGTATTTAAAAGATAGCACTGTTATTTCTCAGCTGTCTGCTCCATCTGTGCCATTAGAGGCTGTGTTTTCTGTCAGACTGATAGCCACAGAACAGCTACATCTTTTCTCCATGCTGCCTCCTTCTGATAAACTAACATGAACAGTCAGACGTGACAGTGCATGTTTGTAAGGGCTTCCATGGATGGGAGCGGCTATGATTCACCTCCCACACACACACCCACGGATTTCCTTTAAATACCAACTTTTTTTTTTGTTACATCATCATCCCAGCAGCAGACTCTTAACAAAGCCACAACTTACAGACACTGAAGCTCTGACTACACTGAGAGTCCCTGTCATTTTCCTCTGTGTGTTTACACAGCTGATAACATGCATTAGCAGGCTTCAATATTAAAGTTCTGAGAGGGCAGAGAAACAGACACACCATACCGACATGAAAGAACCAACGGCGACAAGGACAAACTCTTTCATCGCTGGTGTCTGAGCCAAGACATTGCTCTTGAATGCACCACAGAGACTACAGTAAACAGGTCAATGCATGCGTGAGAGGATATAACTTCCCAAATCAGCAGGTGTCAGTAGTCAGTATTCAGCAGTCAAACAGAGGAAGACAGAGGACTGCAAACAGTAGTTCTGATAAAGCAGCGTTTTCCTACCATCTTCATATCACTCTCACTGAGCCCTGAAGGTCCATAATGTTCCACATTGAAGACGGAGACGGACGGAGGCCTCTGCACGTCTTCTGCATTCATTGTGAAAAAACTCTCCGTCCTCAAGTGTTGATGTATTTAATGGCCTCACAGACCATCATCCAGTACGTCGTTTCCTCCGCCTTTACTTTGTATGTACTAGGTACATTATCACAAACTCCTCCGTCCGTAACCACATTTCTCGTTGACAAAACCTTTTACTCTTCACTGCCCTCCTGTGGCTCAACTTCCTGGGAACCTACATCTCAGAGGACCTCTCCTGGTCCTGGTAACATCGGTGAGTGTAAAAAAGGCCCAGTAGGGACTGCACTTTCTGAGACTTCTACAGAAGAACAGACTAAAGGAGACACTGCTGGTGACCTTCTACTGTTCCACCATCGAGAGTGTGCTGGGGTACTGTATCATTGTGTGGAGAGCACTGCAGAAAAGATCATCGGCTGCTCTCTGCCCTCCCTGGAAGAGATTTCAGGAGAGCCAAAATAATCACCACAGACAGCTCCCATCAGACAGCTCCCATCAGACAGCTACCATCAGACAGCAACCATCGGACAGTTACCATCGGACAGCTCCCATCAGACAGCTACCATCGGACAGATACCATCAGACAGATACCATCAGACAGATACCATCAGACAGCTCCCATCAGACAGCTAGCATCAGACAGCTCCCATCAGACAGCTAGCATCAGACAGATACCATCAGACAGCTCCCATCAGACAGCTCCCATCAGACAGATACCATCAGACAGTTACCATCAGACAGCTCCCATCAGACAGTTACCATCAGACAGTTACCATCAGACAGTTACCATCAGATACCATCAGACAGATACCATCAGACAGATACCATCAGACAGATACCATCAGACAGTTACCATCAGACAGATACCATCAGACAGTTACCATCAGACAGTTACCATCAGACAGTTACCATCAGACAGTTACCATCAGACAGTTACCATCAGATACCATCAGACAGATACCATCAGACAGATACCATCAGACAGTTACCATCAGACAGATACCATCAGACAGTTACCATCAGACAGTTACCATCAGATACCATCAGACAGATACCATCAGACAGATACCATCAGACAGTTACCATCAGACAGATACCATCAGACAGCTCCCATCAGACAGATACCATCAGACAGTTACCATCAGACAGCTCCCATCAGACAGATACCATCAGACAGTTACCATCAGACAGTTACCATCAGATACCATCAGACAGATACCATCAGACAGATACCATCAGACAGATACCATCAGACAGTTACCATCAGACAGTTACCATCAGACAGTTACCATCAGACAGTTACCATCAGACAGATACCATCAGACAGATACCATCAGACAGTTACCATCAGACAGATACCATCAGACAGATACCATCAGACAGTTACCATCAGACAGTTACCATCAGACAGATACCATCAGACAGATACCATCAGACAGATACCATCAGACAGCTCCCATCAGACAGATACCATCAGACAGTTACCATCAGACAGCTCCCATCAGACAGATACCATCAGACAGTTACCATCAGACAGTTACCATCAGATACCATCAGACAGATACCATCAGACAGATACCATCAGACAGATACCATCAGACAGATACCATCAGACAGTTACCATCAGACAGTTACCATCAGACAGTTACCATCAGATACCATCAGACAGATACCATCCTGGACATAAACTGTTCATTCTGCTGCCCTCTGGAAGGAGGTACAGGAGCATAAAGACATGGACAGTTTCTTTCTCTGGGCCATCAGAACCCTTAATGTCATCAGATAGACATATATACATACTTTATAAATTCATCATGTGCAATACTTGCTAGGAAACATATTATTTCTATTTTATAGTATTTATTTGTATATTTATTGAATGTGTCTTGTCTGTTGTAACTTTTGTCCGTTCAACATGTCAGAAATAGGAATAGCACTCCTAATCTTGTTGTATGTCTTCGTACAATGACAACAAAGGCGTTCTATTCTATTGATGTCGACATAAAGGTCGTATGGAAGTATGTAGGTGTTGATGGATCGACAGTTTACAGGTGGATGTAACCATTTACATACGCAGGGGGAGCATAGCTGGGCCTGTAGTTGGTCCTCAGTTCAGGGCTGCAGGGCATCAACACTGAAATGTGCTCATGCACAATAATCACATAGCAGGACATGCATTGTTAACTCTAACACATCATGATACAACTTTTCCTGCTTGACACTAAAGGAAAAGTCTCACAGTTCTCATCTTCCTGACTGATCTACTGTCTGATAGAACATTACTTACTCTGATTGAAGTTTTCTTGGATGCTCACAGTTTGTCTGTAGTGGGTGACATTCAGTCTCTGCATGCACAGTGAGTGTGTCTCTGTGTTGTTTGGTCAGTGGAGAAGGGATACCCCAGTCTTGAGGCCTACTACTGCATGTGATAACTAGGGGTGTCTGAACGGAACATTTTCGGTACGGGCCTTTCGGTTGGGTACATACAGTGCGTCTACAGAATGAATGCAGCCAGTGATGAACTTGTTTGTAGCACGGGACACGAATTCTGAGGAACAACTTTAGTGAAGGATCGGATGTTGTTAGTTCAGTCAGCGCAGCAGGCTGGTTTCCATGGCAACCGCAGACAAAAGGGAGTTTCAAGACCCTCCCTCATCATTTAAGTTTGCTGTGAGGAACACTTCAGTTTCACATCAACTATTATTATTACAATTTACTTTTTTTAGTTAAGAAAGACACAGCCATAGTCTGTTCAGTTAACCAGTGTTGAATAGAAATATGCAAAATGAAAAAAAAACAGTTAAATGTTTTCTGTTCCGTTTCCACTGAACAGAAAATGTTACACCCCTGGTGAAAACAGTTGGACATAGCTTCTTGTGACTCCAGAGGGAGCTTCATGAATTGTGATAACTTGCTTCAGGTGACATTACTTGAGTCTGTGTCAGCTGGAGCAGAAGACTACAGTTTGAAAATCAAAAGAATGTTGGGGTGTGACAGAGAGAGAACTGATCTTACCAGACCTCTGGAGCTTCTATATTGCTTTGATGCTAGCGACTGACTCGAGGCTACATTAGCTATAGCATAACAAAATGGAATCTCAGAATAAATTATCAGTGGTAGAGATGCATTGTGGGTGATGTAGGAGCCAGTGTGAAGATGAAGAGGATAAGTGGAATATGAAAGTTGATATCTGTGGCTCTGCTGAAGTGGTTTTTCTAATCCTTTCCTCTGCCAGTTGTCAGTCCAACAATATTGTATGGGAGCAAAGCTGAATCGGGCATAGGTTTGTCATGGCCATGAGGTTTACCTCTGTATCTGACAAAGTCATACCGTCAAACTGATGTTGGTAATACAAAAGGAAAACTTTTCCCACAGCTGAAAAAACACCTTCAGCATTGAGGAACTACAGTATGTGTGACTGTGAGAGACAGACAGGAATACCCAAAGAAAAGAACAGTACAAGGAGACAAAAGTCAAAAAGACAAGAAGAGAGAAATACAGATGGACTGAAAATGGGATGATTCATTTCATCCTCCAGAATCACAGCCCTTAATGGTTTTACACTATAGCACACACAGACACACACAGCCTGGTCCATAGGGAGTAAGAGAAGCTAATTAGATCTCACATCTATAATCAATGGACTGTACTTTTATAGAACCTTTCTAGTCTGACTGACTCAAAGCTTTACAACACCAGCCAGCATTCACCCATTCATACCAACATTCACACCAACATTCACACCAACATTCACACCAACACTCACACCAACATTCACACCAACATTCACACCAACACTCACACCAACACTCACACCAACACTCACACCAACACTCACACCAACACTCACACCAACACTCACACCAACACTCACACCAACACTCACACCAACACTCACACCAACATTCACACCAACATTCACACAAACATTCACACAAACATTCACACAAACATTCACACCAACATTCACACCAACATTCACACCAACATTCACACCAACATTCACACCAACACTCACACAAACATTCACACAAACATTCACACAAACATTCACACAAACATTCACACAAACATTCACACAAACATTCACACCAACATTCACACCAACATTCATACCAACATTCACACAAACACTCAAACACCAGTGGAACAGATACTGGGAGCAACATGTAGACATGTAGACTGAAGGGGCTGGGGATCGAACCACCGACCTTCTGATAAGTGGACGACCGCTCTACCACTGAGCTACCATAATAGAAAAGAGAGTGAAAGATAATGATGCAAGAAGTAACAAAAGTGTGTGTGTGTGTGTGTGTGTGTGTGTCTGAGTGTGTGTGTGTGTGTGTGTGGTCTGTGTGTGTGCGTCCCATGCATGTATGTGTGTGTGTGTGTGTGTGTGTGTGTGTGTGTGTGTGTGTGTGTGTGTGTGTGTGTGTGTGGTCTGTGTGTGTGCGCCCCGTGTGTGTGTGTGTGTGTGTGTGTGTGTGTGTGTGTGTGTGTGTGTGTGTGTGTGTCTGTGTGTGTGCGCCCCGTGTGTGTGTGTGTGTGTGTGTGTGTGTGTGTGTGTGTGTGTGTGTGTGTGTGTGTGTGTGTGTGTGTGTGTGGTCTGTGTGTGTGCGCCCCGTGTGTGTGTGTGTGTGTGTGCCCCGTGTGTGTGTGTGTGTGTGTGTGTGTGTGTGTGTGTGTGTGTGTGTGTGTGTGTGTGTGTGTGTGTGTGTGTGTGTGTGTGTGTGTGTGTGTGTGTGTGTGTGTCTGTGTGTCTGTGTGTGTGTGTGTCTGTGTGTGTACCTCTGGTCCCAGTTGCCATGTCTGCCACCTTCTGAAAAGCATCCAGAAAAGCTCCAGTCACCACGATGGTCGTCCTGAGTCGATGACACAAACCAAACATATTAATATACATTCATATACTAAGTGAAAGCAGAAAACACACAACCATTTAAAACATCCACTGTTTTCTTCGTCTCATTCTCAAACTCACTGACATAACAAGAAGCTATTAATACAGGAACATCAGCCCAGATGTGTTCAGTCACCGTTGTCGATACCAGGCAACAGATCATTGTTACATGTGTAGCTATAATCATGCAATAAATGCATTATTGAGCTATGGAGAGTTTGACATTAACATTACTGAATGTGTTCGTTGGTGGGGAGCCGGTGAGGGACTGGGTGAGGCCATCTGACAAGTACCTTTAAGATTCAGTCACTATTTAGAACAAGAGTCATCTGAGAATAAAAATATCCCACTGACACAACTCAACAATTTTACAACAAATCCATCAGTACATGACATATCCTTCAGTCCTCTGGGAGCCTAGTAGTGGAAACTGTATACCATGGAGAAGATGAGCAAACTTCAGAGTGACTTTAAAATCATCTTTCCATGGAAAACTCTAATCTGAAATCTAAATAGTAAAACGTAAAACTACTTATCAACTTTAATTTATCTCGGTTACGTTTGGTGAATCTAGAATGTAGTTTGTGACTTATGCTCCACAGGATAATTAAAATGTATTTATGCATGTTTGCTTCCAGAAGGATTTCTAGTTTCAATGACTTCTCCTAAAGATAGATGGTGACAAAAAAGTGCAAAGCACAAGGACTTCTGGTCTGGAGGGAGGGCAGGTGAAACCACATGAGAGGCCAGCCGCCCTCAAAGGCCAGAGTTAGTGCAACTGGAGACCTTTTGACACACACACATTATCAATGGACCTATTGTCTGCGTGTCTGTTCCATTCCATTACCAACAACCAGGTCTTTGCTTCTATAGCTGCGCGCACACGCACGCACACACACACACACACACACACACACACACACACACACACACACACACACACACAGTCCTTCCTCACTAGGGTTTACTAGGGAGATCAGATGACACTGCTGACAATAGTGTGTGGGTCTGTGTGTGTGAGTGTGTGTCTGGCCTCTGTGGAAGTTCTCTTTCAAATTAACACACAAAGCACACACAGTAACACACAAACACTGTGTGTCTTGATGTGTGCACAGGTGTGTCTCAGTCTGGTTTGTCTGTGAACACATTAAAGTTCAGGTACTGAACTGTTTTAAATCCAACATGAGACAGCAGGAACATCCTATCTAATCACCCCCACCCCAAACAAGGTTTTATAGTGAAAAACATCACAACAGGACATAAATCAGCTTCATACAAGCAGTGCTACTGTTACTGTTACTCTACATGGAAGGTTTGGATCACAGGTGAAAAATTTAAAAAAAAAAAAGGTTAGAGAAGTTGTTTCCAAGGACACAGATGACACTAATGGAAACATCTGTGCTGATGTGGACAGAACATAACCTCTATCATGCAGAATAACAGCAGAATGACACGAATATCGACATAAAAGTTCCACTGGACGAGGGTTTACGGCCCCTTTGGCAGGGGCAAAAAAATCCTTTAACGTCTGAGAACGGTGAACAGATGTGGAGCCTAGAATGGAGCTTCATATGTGAAATCAACCACAGCTGGTTTACATGGACACTTTTCTTCATTCTGAATGAAGGTTTCATCTCAACTGCTTACATGAGCTGTGATCTAATAGGATCTGGTGTTTACATGAGTTGTGATCTAATAGGATCTGGTGTTTACGTGAGTTGTGATCTAATAGGATCTGGTGTTTACATGAGTTGTGATCTAATAGGATCTGGTGTTTACATGAGTTGTGATCTAATAGGATCTGGTGTTTACGTGAGTTGTGATCTAATATGATCTGGTGTTTACGTGAGTTGTGATCTAATAGGATCTGGTGTTTACATGAGTTGTGATCTAATAGGATCTGGTGTTTACATGAGTTGTGATCTAATAGGATCTGGTGTTTACATGAGTTGTGATCTAATAGGATCTGGTGTTTACGTGAGTTGTGATCTAATATGATCTGGTGTTTACGTGAGTTGTGATCTAATATGATCTGGTGTTTACAAGAGTTTTGATCTAATAGGATCTGGTGTTTACGTGAGTTGTGATCTAATATGATCTGGTGTTTACGTGAGTTGTGATCTAATATGATCTGGTGTTTACGTGAGTTGTGATCTAATATGATCTGGTGTTTACAAGAGTTGTGATCGAATATGATCTGGTGTTTACGTGAGTTGTGATCTAATATGATCTGGTGTTTACAAGAGTTTTGATCTAATATGATCTGGTGTTTACAAGAGTTTTGATCTAATAGGATCTGGTGTTTACGTGAGTTTTGATCTAATATGATCTGGTGTTTACATGAGTTGTGATCTAATAGGATCTGGTGTTTACATGAGTTGTGATCTAATAGGATCTGGTGTTTACAAGAGTTTTGATCTAATATGATCTGGTGTTTACAAGAGTTTTGATCTAATAGGATCTGGTGTTTACGTGAGTTGTGATCTAATAGGATCTGGTGTTTACGTGAGTTGTGATCTAATATGATCTGGTGTTTACAAGAGTTTTGATCTAATAGGATCTGGTGTTTACGTGAGTTGTGATCTAATAGGATCTGGTGTTTACGTGAGTTGTGATCTAATATGATCTGGTGTTTACAAGAGTTTTGATCTAATATGATCTGGTGTTTACATGAGTTGTGATCTAATATGATCTGGTGTTTACAAGAGTTGTGATCTAATATGATCTGGTGTTTACATGAGTTGTGATCTAATATGATCTGGTGCTTAAATGAGTTGTGATCTAATAGGGTCTGGTGTTTACATGAGTTGTGATCTAATAGGATCTGGTGTTTACATGAGTTGTGATCTAATAGGATCTGGTGTTTACATGAGTTGTGATCTAATATGATCTGGTGTTTTTAAATGCTCCACCACATTTAATCAGAACAGCTGTGTATCATGTGCAGAAGTGATAGAAGTGACATATGTTTCTCACGTTTCACCATTAGATGGATGTGGATCATTTGATCGGTGTAATTGTTGCTGTTATTGTGGTGCTTTTAATAAAGCTGCAGCATGATAATAACGTAGACTTACTCATAGTGGAAGCAATGAAAGAGAGACGGCAGCACAAGAAAAGAAACTCTGCTGTTGTTACTTCTGCTTTAAGGCCTCCATGTTGTAAATACGTCCTGACCCTGAGCAGTAGACAGAACTCTACCAGTAGATATTCTGTTCCACTGTTTACATGGAACGGTTGTTCTTCTGATGGGTTTAACTAAAGGTTTATACCCCTCTGTGTGTTTTTATTCTGAATGAGGTGTTTATATGGAGTATTTTCATTCTGATTGAGCTTTTAAACCGATTTTAATCAGAACAAACAGGTCCATGTAAATCCAATGGAGTCTGACTGTGTGCAGCAGGAGGAATGATGCTTATCAAAGTAAACTGGCCTACTGGGAATCACAGCCATTATACCGATATTACACTGAGGCAGCTACTGCATCACTGTGTGAGTGAGTGACATTTTCCATAGCCTGTTGTAGTGTGGTGAGGATGAGGATGTGTGGTAAGAAAAAGATGAGGTGTGCAGACGTCCACCCAGAGCATGCATAAACCCTCGAATGAGAAAGTTAAGGTCATGTGGAACCTAGTGGATCGGTGTGCAAAAAAACACTGAGACAGTAGACTAGGGTGTTGTGATATTATGATTTGTGATACTGCATCACTCGTCCATGTGTTTCTGTTGTATTTAAAGCCCTGACTCCTAGATAGTAGTGTAGGAGTCTATATTCAGTCACGTCATATTTCTGTCAACACAAAGACCACAGGGCTGTTCAACAGTAGGTCACCTTACTGCAGAGCCTCTTACAGGTGAAACGTATTCCAACTACAAAACAAGACCAGCAGATCTCTACCTCACTTCTTGGGATTACTATGACCTGGATGTGTGAGAATCTACAGACATCACAATATTACAACATACTGAGTTTTACCCTCTGTATCCTGATGAGTGTCTCTGCCCTCCATCCTCACAAACACACTTTTATTTCAGCTATCTCTGCTGGCCTGTGGAGCCAGTTAGAGAAAATGTGTCTACAGTTTAAATGTGTGTGTTTCATTTAGTTGTTACCTGAGCTGTGATTGTAGCTTCGCTCCTTTGGTTACAAAGTCTTCCCATGTAGGATAACTGGCCTGAAACACAGAGAATATCAACATTTAACATTGAACAACTGACTTTAACTTGGACAGTAAACACACTGCCTTAACATTTCTATTCTATACCAATAATCTTATAAAGCTTATGACCTTAATGAGGGATATGAAGCTATTATTTAAGCATTACTGGCCCCTTTTACACAACCTATTCGATGCGGGGCTGGTGCGCCCTAATTCTGTCTAAGGGGGTCGGTGATGTTTTGATGTGTGCAGCCCATAACTGGAAGATCTATAAAGCAGCTAGTAGCAGTTAGCAGTTAACTCAAAGAAGAGGAAAATCAACCGAAACAGTCTTCAAATCAGGGGAGCATAGCGAGGTCTGGGACCCCTCACCCTCTGAGCTGAGGACGAGATCCACCACCATGTAACAGAAGGCAAATGATCCTTTTTCTTATTTCATTGTTCACAAAGTGCTGCTTGATGCAGATTTAACTCTGACCAGCGGTGGAACACCAATCAGCAGCAGCTCTGACCAGTGGAAGACCAATCAGCAGCTGCTCTGACCGGTGGAAGACCAATCAGCAGCTGCTCTGACCGGTGGAAGACCAATCAGCAGCTGCTCTGACCGGTGGAAGACCAATCAGCAGCTGCTCTAATTAGCGGTGGAAGACCAATCAGCAGCTGACCGGCTCATGTTATTTTTGGCTCCTCTGGGTTTCACAGGCTGCAGCTCTCAGGTCACCCATAAATATAGAGAAACAGACAGAAGGAGGCAGAGCCAAATACGAGCTAACCAATGGTAGAGCCACGCAGCTGTGATTGAATCTCCATGTAACTACAGCTTTTTCTCTGAGCTCATCTCGGCGCTCAGTTTCATCACCACTGAGCCCCAAATCCTCCTCAAAGCCCACAGAACACACTTTTCACTTGTTGTCATGCAATGCTGCCACACACATGTCCAGTGTGGACTAGAGGTACAACAATTAATCAGCTGGATCAATCAGTCAGCGTCAATAGAACGTTTTACAAACTATCTGTAATTTAACTCAGACTGTTTAAAAGCTCTACTTACTATTTATTTCACTCTTCTGCACAGATTTAAATGTTCTGCTCATGTTGAACTCTTCCTTTAAGGGGTTTCCATGTCTGCTTTTGCAGCAGCAGCTGACTGATTATGTAATCTAAGGCTGTTTGTGCTGCCGGCTCTGACCTTGGGTTACATCTGTGACCAACAGCTGCTGGTCTGGTGTTCTGGTTATTCCATTAAGAAATGCAGGGAAGCCCTGTTGGAGCCAAGGACTCAACGTTACTTTCTCATTATTTTCTCAGAGCCAGTCACGCTGTCTGTCCTCTGTATCATCTGGTCCACCAGAGGGGAGATAATACCGATTTAAACTCTAACACTGCACCATTAGCCTCTTAGCTCCACACAGCTAAATCTGTTAGCCAGCCCCCAGCTTCACAGCTAGCCGGTGCCCATGGCAAGGGGTTGACAGGTTTACTAGCTGCAGGGACTTAACACTGCATGATGAAACACTGCAGGTGAAAGGAAAGGAAAGGAAATGAAGAGAAAATGCATCGTACCCTAAAAACTCAATAATCACATTTAGACCAAATGAAATGAAATGAAAATATTTTTAAGGCAAAATCATTGTTGACCGTCAGGAAATCATTTCTAGATATGATGACAGAGTAATGAACTGCATTAATTTCATGCATCTCATGCAACAACGTTTTCACCATATCAAGCTTTCAGAAAAACCAAGAATGGAAAATTGTCTCATGTATGAATCTGCCTGGAATCTACTGAGGGAGTTTTCACACCTGACAGTCAGAACCAAGGTCTGAACCAAGGTCTGAACCACGGTTCTGGTTTTTGTTACATTGTTTACATTTGATCCGGTTCTGGTTTCACGTTGTGATTTTCAAAGAGCACTAAAACCTTTTCCTGACATTCCTACATCCTGCCATCATCATCGTCTACATGGGCTGAGTCTCTATACTTGATGACTGATTACCCACAATTCTGTCCAGGTCATCATAAAAAGGAAAAAATGTCCTTCTCATTTGTAAACACACCACTTTTATTGATGACATCAGTCATCTGCACATCCTGCTGCTGTTTCTTTACCTTCAAGTGGTATTGCTCTCCTGTCCTCTCATATTCTCTCATCCTCGTTTACATCCTTGTGAACGTAAAATAAAAGTTTCAGGGTTTTATGGGTTTTTCCCCAGTTGATTTCTTCATCGGACTATATCACCATTAAATACCTCTCTCTTCCTCTCTCCATACTTTACTATAGCTCATTCTTAAGTTCTTCCTTCTTCTGTTTGTTTTTCTTCTTCTTTTGTGTTTTGGTGACGGTAGCCTGCTGTAACTTCCTCTAATTGGTCCGAAAGTCTGAACCATCCAAAAAAAGTGCTTTCAGATTGTAAAGGAGTGGTTCAGTTTGATCCGGACCGAGACCACCTCTATTTGTCAGACCAAAGTCCAGCTGTTTGATGTGGACCCTGGTCCAGGGAAGGTTTCACACCTGCAAGTTTGGTCCGGATGAAATTTAATTACTGCTTGAATTTCGAATAGCAGTCAGATAGTGACGAGTGATTTTCAAATCTCAATTTTGCTTGAAATGCCCATCCCTAGTTCACAATGTGTAACAGTACATGTGTTCACCCTGAACTGTTCACAGTACATCCAGCATTTCTTTAGTTCACTGCAGCTCAACTTTAACTAGAAAGAGCAGGCAGGTCAGGTGTTTGTGATGTGGTGGAGTAGCCATCTTCTCCTCATCCATTCAGTGTGAGGGTTATGACTTCTGGTGACCGTGGACAGAGCATTATTGTCGCCAATGAAAAGACCTTACACTTAGCTTTTCCTTTGTATTCCCTATTTTACAGGAAACAGACCCTAACCTCAAAACCACGACACACGAGGGGCGTGGCCCCATGAAAAAGGCCACTGAAGGGATCAGTAGGGAGCCTCTATGGTGGGTAAAACATCATGATGTGCCCTCTACGGTGCCCATCAGTGGACAAAATGTGTTAAAGTGCACTAATGTCCTTAAAATGCAGAAAACATGTAAGAAACTACAAAGCACTCTGAGAGCGCAGACCTCCGCCAAGGCTGCTCAGTTTCCCCGTGCTGCCATTTCACTCCAAAGCAAAAGTCCCATAATGCAACCCTCTGAATGAAGTCATTAGAAAGTTTGACAGGAAAATTTTAAACTAAATTTTTGCAATTCACTAAAACCTTTATTTATTGTGGCTGTTAGTTGTTCATATTGTCATCTCACATAAATAAACTGTAATGTCACAACAGGTAATTGACACTTAAACACTTTAAGAGTCGTTACAAAGCCACACACAGGCAGGAGAACAGGAAGTATATTAAAACAGGGTAATGTGTTGAAATTCATCGGCTGTTATATGGACATGAATCAATTAGATACATTTGTGAGGACGGAGACACTTTACATTACAAGTGTACATGTAGCAGTTTAATCCTATAATAATAAAAAATAAATAAAATATTCCTGGATCCAGACGGTGATCCGGATCACCACCAAAATCTAATCAATTCTTCCTTTGGCCAATTCTGACGACATCTGAAAATTTCATCAAAATCCATTTTTTCATTTATCCTGTTCACAAACAAACCAACAAACCAACAAACCAACCAACACCGGCAGAAACATAACCTCCTCCCTTGGCGGAGGTAATTAGCATGTTTGAAAACTAGTACACCAAATGCCTGTGAATGGTTAAATAGTTCATATCTGTGTGTGTTAATGCAGAGTTACAGTAGTTTGAACACAGCTGCTGCTGTCTGGATGGTTTTGTTCATTTATCCATGCATTTATCTCTTACACATCCACTATTCACAGGACTATCATCACAGAGCTGCAGCTCTGACTCCTGACTTTCTTCATGTAGTGTTGCTTATCTAAGACATGAGGGTCATTGTAGTTAAGCAGTCATTGAAGGCCACTGTGGACAGGAGTATCAGGCTACAAACCCAGAATGTGCTTCAGTCTGTGCAGGTCTTGGAGCGCCCCTCTTGTTCTCACACCTTTTCTCACCAAAACCTTACATTCTGTCAGGATTTGTTGTGACTGCCAGGAATGTCACAGTCAGATGCAGACAAAATATTCCAGCAGAGGTTTAGCAGCATCAGGGCTGAAACCCGGCAGACAGGCCAAGGGTCATCTGAAGACCCATACTAAGAGCTCTAGAGCAGCTGCTGCTAAATTAGGGTCCTGGAACCCACAGGGGTCACTGATGGTGTCAGGAGGGTTCCCCTGAGACCACTGACAACAACACATCATGTGCTCTCAGGAGAAGAAAACGGAACAAAGATGGTGAATGAACATAATGAGTGAGTGTTTATCTGAGCAAACCACTTAGGTCTTTTAAACTGACAGCCCGGATCATCACAGGTTAGGTGGTCATCAAGTCTACACCAGACCAATGTCTGAAAAGACGTCAATCAGAGAAATGGCAAATGAATACCTGAGGTAACTGAGAAACAGTGTGAAGGAAATCTCTGGCTTTACTAAAAACTGAATGACTGAACATCTCAGTTAAAATGACCATTAATTAAATATGGAAATGGTTAAAGTACAAAGTAAGTAAATCTAGTGGAGGCGGTTTTTTAGCCATTATTTTCCCTCAATGTCAGTAAATCCAGTTCAGAAGCTGACTGGTAGGAGCTGCACACCCACTATGATGGATGGATGGATGGATGGATGGATGGATATATATATATATATATAGTTTAATGTCAGATGTTTTTTAAATTCCAAACTCATCATCAGTCAGGCTGTACCTGAATGGATATAAATTTAGTTAACATGTTTTTCCTGTTAAAAATACCAAACATTGATCAAATAAATCCATAAAGCCTCTCTACAGTGAGCTCTTGCTGCTTCTATCAGTGTCAGTTAAAGGATTATTTTTGATCAACGTGAGCAGCTGTGGTAACGGCCTTCAGAAGAGTACAGACTGTCTCCATGCTCCACCAGCACTGACACAGTAAACTCTATTCAGTCTCTCCATGTACTGAAGACATGCAGAGCTGTCGACCAGACAGCAGGACCAGGTGTACTGTTACTCAGGGTGATGTGTAGTCGCCTGCCTTCACCATAATCCTGCCATGCAGAGAGAAGAGAGACCGACAGAGTGAGAGGAAGCTGTGACACTACTGCTCTGTTGAAGAGTTTATTAATTCAGTCTGATCAGCCACAGAGCTCTGATTCATTCATCTCATCTGTCAGTCAGAGCGGCTGTAGCTGGCTGCTGTGGTTGGAGGCTCACTTATCACTGGAGTGGTTAAAGAGTTGTCTTCAGAGAGCTGGTTTGTCTGACCAGAACCCACAACTATTCATTTATAAAGGGCCGTATCCTCTGTTAGGGCTGGACGACATGACTTTACATAAATATCACTATTTACAACGTGAATGTCAGCAAACTGACCTGAAAATCAGCATCAAGCATCTTTTACCACACTGTTTATAATCCTTTCCATTGTTTCAATGGATAGCTCTGTTTTTCCTGTCAACGAGGCGAGTCCAGCAGCTCCTTCAGCTCTACAGCCTCTCTTTGAACTGCACACTCATTTCAATGTTTCTACTTGTGCTCATGGTTGTTTTAGAAATGCTAATTACAAGGTCATTCCAAATGCTTTTCCTCAACACTGAATGATTCCATCATTTTTTTGTCTACTTGCCGTTAATTCAAATAATTAAATTGTATTTGCTTGAGGTATTTTTCACAAAGCCAGGATGTTCAGCTATGAAATCAAATAAAAATGTTTGTGTCCTATCTGTGCTTTGTTCCTTTCCTGCAGTAAAACATAGGTGTACATCCTCTAAGTGTGGAGATTCCATCATTTACCAGGGGTTCTATGTGGTCCCTTTGGTAGAACCATAAACAGGAGCTTAAGGTGAGCTAATAGAGTAAATATAAACCATCACAGCTGTATGTTAAAGACCTATGTCCACACACACACACACACACACACACAGACAGACACACTCACACACACACACACACACACACACACACTCACACAGACACACTCACACAGACACACACACACACACAGACAGACACACTCACACAGACACACACACACACTGCACTATAGGACCAGGGACTGTTTGAAACATTTCAGCACCAGTGCCCTTAAAGTGACACTCAGCATCTAAACTACAAACTCTAAAATGCACCATGCTAAAGCTCAGCACAGAATGAGAGGCTGTAGCTGCTGTGGTCGTCGACCAATCGAACGTCACATTAAACTATAGAATGGTAAATGGACTGTACTTATATAGCGCCTTTCTACTCTGACTGACCACTCAAAGCTTTACAACACAAGCCAGCATTCACCCATTCACACCGACATTCACACCGACATTCACACCGACATTCACACCGACATTCACACCGACATTCACACCGACATTCATACCAACATTCACACAGTGGTGACATTCATACCAACATTCACACCAACATTCACACCAACATTCATACCATACAAGGCTCCACCTGCTCATTAGGAGCAGTAAACATTCACAAACACCAATGGAACAGATACTGGGAGCAAACTGGGGTTCAGAATCTGCCCAAGGACACTTCAACATGTAGACTGAAGGGGCTGGGGATCGAACCACCGACCTTCTGATAAGTGGACGACCGCTCTACCACTGAACTACAGCCACACATGCAGTCATTTTACGTAGATGTGGGAACAGAGGGGATGGAACCCAGTGCATGGTGAAACTGGAGCTGTTTCAATACTACTTGGTACTGCGTTACTTCAGTATTTAAGGTATTGAGTACTGGTATCCTGATGCATACTGAGAACTGATAAACTGGAGAGAACAGAAATGACTCCATAGAAACTGGTCATGAAACATTTCAAGTGACAGACGACAGAAGTTGTGTTTCCTGCCTCACACACACACACACACACACACACACACACACACACACACACACACACACACACACACACACACACACACACACACACACACACACACGTTATATAAGTATCAGTGTATGGGAGTATTGATTACAATCTTCTGGTGAATGCCTTCTCTACTCTGTGACACCTCATGATTTATGAGAAGAATGTGAACGTGTGCAAATTCCTCTGAAACCAGTTTGAGTGACTACACACAGCAGAGGAGGACTACTTCTGTTTCCCCATGCTTTCATTATCAAAACATGATTTAGGCTTTTCATTCCCTCCATGTCAGCATGTTGTTGGCCTGACTTCATGTCTAAATACGATGTACCACTCAGCATCATCCTCTGAAGTAAGGTAGGTCAAAACCTCGTGTTAAAGGAGTAATTCAGCCAAAACAGGACATTCAACCCCCCCCCCTCCTCTAATGATGGAAGGTCAGGTGAATTGTATTAGTCCAAAAACACATTTCTGGAGCTTCACAGCCTTCTGCTAAACAACTGAAGATGAGGATGTGTTTTAAAAGAATGAAGTCATTAGCACATGAACAGAAAATGATTCCATTCAGCTCAAACAGCATAATGCAAACTACAAGAACTGATTTAAAACATGTTATTTAGACTCTTGTAGGCTGAAATGTGAACTGCAGCCTCTGAGCTGAAAGCATTAGTGGAAGGTGCACAGGTTGAAACATGTGAACATGTGCAGTGAGACGAGGTGGGTGACAGAGAGAGAGAGAGAGAGAGAGAGAGAGAGAGAGAGAGAGAGCGAGAGAGAGAGCCAGAGCGAGAGCGAGAGAGAGAGCGAGAGCGAGAGCGAGAGAGAGAGAGAGAGAGCTCTGCTCACACAGCCAACATGGAACACTGCTGCAACCTCAGCTTCTAACACTAACTATCATCTTTACAGAAGATGTTTCTACAGCTTCGGCTTAGAACGGACACAAACAACATCTTTTCTAACCAGTCTGGGACCTTCTGGTGACTCTTCCTCTCTACTAGCTGTATGGAGTCATCCTCATCTTCTTCAGGTGTCTCAGAGAATGCTGATGAGAATACTGCTTGATGTGCAGCTAACTGTACAGACCATACATGAAGCCATTTCCACCACGGTCCTTTAGAAACCTTTGGGGGGGCATGTGTGTGCAGTCTTTGACATTAGTGTATGTTTTACTCAGGCTTCATGGTTCTTCATTGGTCCTAATAATACTTCATCTCTCAGACCAAAGTAACTGGCTGCTACTGAACAAAACGGCTTCGTTTGAAAAAAGAATTGAATTGATTTTAGACAGTCACCATATTGAAGAAACTATGTCTGTGTACGAGAGAGAGAGGGCGAGCGAGAGAGGTTGGGACTGTTCAAACATCAGGCTGGTGGTTTGTGTAACGCTGTGTTTGAGGAGCACTGATTGGCCCAAAGAGACAAAGACAAAAAGGAGAGGGGAAAGTAGAGCGTGTCAACATCAGGTTAATGGTTTGTTCAGTGAAGTCTGTGTTCAGGGCAGTCGAACCCATGACCTTTATCTGGGAGACAATGAGGTTTTTATTTAGAGAGACAAACAGACAGAGAGCATGGAGCCTATATTCCTCCTATCATTCTTACATAACTCAATCTATTCTTTCTTTTCTTCAACCTGATTCTCTGTGGTGACACAAACACACACGTATAAATACACACTGTATATTAGGGATGAGCATTTCAGGCAAAAATATGACTCGTAACTCTCTCTGCACTATTCAACCACTGATGGAAGGATCTGAACACATGCCAACCTTTGACTTTGTGCGTCCATCTTCCCTTCAGTCTGTCAGACATGGGTTCCTACTGGTGTGGAGTAAATGGTAGCTGGTCTCCATGTAAAGTGTCACATTTCTGTTTCTTTGGATACTCATTTTGTTTCTCTGAACCATTAGTAATGCTGGGTTCTGCAGTCAAATTTGGTATTGCAAAATATTGTGATATTTTGTGGTCCAGTGTGATATTTACTTTAAATATGTGGTAAAATTCCTGTTTTGACATCAGATGCACATTAAATGAAGGAAATGAATCATGTATTTATTATGGAGAATATTTTTACTATGTATTACTATTAACTGTTTTTTTCATGACAAATAAAATCTAAATAATAATATAAAATGAATTGAAATCTTCTAAATTTAATTTGACATCAACTGAATAGTAGCTGTACCTTCAACACAGAAAACACAGCAGGAGCAACAGAAGAGGATATTCTGACTGCAGCAGTATGAGATGTTCCTGGTGTGATAACGCCTCAGGAAACACCACACTGTGACAGTACACACTATTTCACTGTACACCACAATGCTGCCACACACTCACTTCTCCCTGTGCGTTTGGTACGATGGTAACATCCTTCCTCACCTTTTGGATGCATGAATGCATGACTTCAGGGACAAAGATCCACTTAAAAAAACTAAAAACATTTTGAAAACACTTCAACACTCGTGTGGGTGTGAAAAACCAACACCCTCTGTTGAACTACAGTCATCAATGACTCATCACCTCCACCTCTCTCTACCTGTCTATTCATGTCTGTCCATCCCTCCCCCTTCCCTCCACCATCCCTCCCCCTTCCCTCCACCATCCCTGCCCCTTCCCTCCACCATCCCTCTCCCTTCCCTCCCCCTTCCCTCCACCATCCCTCCCCCTTCCCTCCCCCTTCCCTCCACCATCCCTCTCCCTTCCCCCAGAATTGTTGTCAGCATCCCATAATGCTCAGTCCTCATATCTGCAGCCTCTACAGCTAAAGAAAATGTGACTTCATGTTCCTGGGTGACTACGATGACTGTTTGCATTAAAAATACAGCTGGCATGGTGATGTGTGGATTATGTTTCCCCGTGTTCATCGTTCCATTTCTTCAGCTCATGCTTTTACCAAATATGACTGACACATGTATTCAACCATGTGGATACAACCCAGGAAATACAGGTACACCAGCTTCATCAAACATGCTGAACTGATTCAGGTGCTCCGTTAACAAAGCAGACCCTCCTCTGTCTCCCCCCCCCCCACAACCTTTCATGGAAAATGGGTCTGTGTTTTTTGAGTGATTAGGAAAAATGTATCGTTAAGGAAACCATTTCCTGGATTGCTCCTTTATCCTGGTCCACAATAAAACTGAATGGGTTCTTTCATGGCCCAACATTCCACCAGGTTAGGTGGAAATCCATCCAGTAGGTTTTTGTGTCATATAGAAAAACTATCATCACAAGACTGGAGAAACTATATGATGATGCACATGAGCTGCAAACTGGTTTAACACAAGCTGAATTATTGTCTCCAGCCTCTCAGTTTATATAGTGATAAGTGTTTCTGGGTGATGTGCTGATCCCTATAGATGCAGAGCTGTCACTGACACTGTGGGGCTTATATGTCATATATCACACAACTTCACTTCCAGTCCAACAGTGGCTGCAGTGTGACTGTGTCCCTTTCAGAAGCACTGTAATCAACCTGTTTATCTTTTGATGTCTTGAATCCACAAAGATACATTTGACCCTGAGTGTGTCCTGTGATTTTATATCATTTATTTTGTATTGCTAACAGCTGTTGTTGGCTGTCAGGCCAGGCGACCCTGACACCAATCCTGAGGATCAGCTCAGGACACCTCTATAAAACAGTCAGATAAAACCCAGTTTGGCATGTTATGTTTGACAACCTCTGGGTATCATAATTCTGACTCCAACGTTAATGATGAGCACCTGAACGCACCATAGATTTCTGAGGAAAGGCTTTCCTTACTTCCTCATTCCTGTCCTCCCCAACTGCTAACAACCAGAAGCAAAACACCTTCACCTGTGTGTGAGTCCAAAATGTGTTTGCTGTTCACTTTGACAACAAAGTGTGTGTATTCAATGTGTGTGTGTGTGTTTGTTATGTGCACACACCCACATTTACCTGAAGCGTCCTATTTTACTGTCAGGATTGAGAAAGGAATTGACACACACACACACACACAGACACAGACACAGACACAGACACACACACACACACACACACACACACACACACACACACACACACACACACACACACACACACACACACACACACACACACACACACACACCTAAGTATGAAATTGCCCTGAGGTGAAGTTAAAGGACCGGCTCTATAAAGTATTACATCATAGTATCACATCAGTGATGTGACTAAACCTTGATGACATCACATTATGTTGTGTAGTTGTATGGTGGGTGTGTGTGATTCATATAATTGTTCACATTGCACAGTTATGACTAAAGCCAAAACCAGTCATGTGTGGGAAAAGACAGTATTTTATGGTTCACACACACACACACATACAGTTAATAATATTGTTTATGGACAGAAACCACTATAAAACAAACTGTGCAGTCATGACTAGTGATGTCAGAGTGTAGCTGATCTGTACGGTTCAGCAGCAGGTGATCCAGTCCAGAAGTTCACCATCACAATGTGGATACAGGGTTTCACTCTTACATCCACCGGGTGAAGTCCAGCCAGCGGTGACTCTAGTTCACTTCAGTGGTGTATCTGGAAACTGCTAGTGTGTGTAATCACAGAAGAATCTTATGAACTGATGGTTACTGCTATGAGGGAAATGTCTGCTGCCTTTCTTTGACACACAGCTGGACTCTCAGAGTAACTCTAGTCTCACTTTGCCTGTCTTACACTGACATAATTCAGTCTGTATGAAATAAGGTTGGGCATCGAGAACTGATTCCAAAACTCACCTCCATCAGAATCGTTAAGATATTTTCATTTCTATTCTGTTTATCGGTTCCTAAATCAATTTCTCTCGTGCTCAAGTCAGTTTCCGTGGTGATGGCATGCAGCTTCTGTAGTTTCTCCTCACAGGTTAGATGTGTACTTGGAGCCGGGCTCCTTCATGGACCACAGCAAGGGGCGCTCAAAAGAGGCTTTATTTTGCTCTGAATAATGCCGAGTCAGCACAGAGCAACGCCTGTGACCAACTTATTTCATGCAAAAGAAGATGTACAACGAACATGACTAAACAGCTTCACCTACACAGTGTACAAATCAGAGAGTGTACTGTGTTTGAACCTCTGCAGATTGCTAACACTAGCAGCCAGTTTACTGCTGCTAAGCCAGTGATCTGATGATGTGACCCTCCGTTCACCTCAGCAGCAAAGGGAAGAATGTCAGTAAGGCTACAGAAAAGTGACAGCTGATGTGGTGAAAAAGCTGCATCCTTCTCTGATGTTGAAGCAACAACATTTAGGTTAGCAAACATAAGAATACAGCGAAGCTAGCTAGCGTGCTGCTGGCTAATCACCACCCTGACCTACTGAACCCTGCTGTCAGGAACCAGAACCGAAAAGCCGAATCAGAATCAGAATCATTCCAATCCAAACAATGCACCTAGTGCACAAGCCTTAATATAAGATTATAATTACACTGTTTATAAAACAAATTGACCAAATAATAATACTTAGCTATGGCAGTGATTTCAGACAGAAAGGAGGACACATCACAGTCAAAACTCATTTTTATATTAATTTACTTCTGCTGAAGCGATCTGTGATTGGATCAAACCATAAGAGAGAAAAGAGACAACAGAGGCTGGAACAGTGAGAGTGAAGAAGGTACTGAGCAAGTCTGATGGACAGATAGATGAGGGTGAGGATGGAGGGTGAGGATGGAGGGTGAGAATGGAGGGTGAGGACGGTCGACAGCTCATAATGTCAGTAATCTGTGTCTCCTTTTCAGGATGGAGATGCTTTTCCTCTGAGCTGTGACGGTCCATATGTGTGCGATACTGACAAAAAAATGATACCGCAATATTTTCTGGGATTTGTTCAGTAACGATAATGATATTTTGTATCCTTCAAATGTGTTGATTAAATTCTGATACTATACAAGCTCGCTCCTGTTAAGAGGATACTAACCAACATCAGTGGAAAAAATATGTTTAAGGAAAGTATATCATATTTATTTACTTTACACTGAAGCATTCAGACACATGTTTTTAGAGATGTACTATGGGACCGCCTTTATGTCGCACCATCTGTTGCTTTTCTTGTTTAGACACTTTGCTGATAGCCTGGCTGGTTGAGGCCTGTCATAGACAGCTGACTGCAGAAGGTTTTCTACTCTTCATATTCTGAGTGGTGGTTTGAGCAGAGGTGGTGACATGAGTTGGTGGTGGATCAGTCTCTAAAGTTAACCGCCATTCTGAACCAAAACCACCGTCTCACAACTAAGTCTAATGACATAGACTGCGAGGCTGGTGCCGTCTCTATTTTGTTTCCTGATGCTCACGACCATGTACACCTACGTATGCTGCGTTCAGGATACACTGGAAGTTGGGAAAATAGAAGGCCCAGCTCAGACAAATTGATTTGAACTCATGGTGTGGTTGGATTTTTGTGAAGTACACATATACACTGATAAATTTAGAATCATCATCTCTAAAGCCCATAATCTCAGCTGGTCGCTGCATGTTTGTAGATCTGTTGTGTAGAGCAGCTAAATAAAGATCATCCCCTTCAAACACTAATAACAGACTGGTCATCAATGACTCCTTGGTATAACTGATGCAGAATAAAACAGTTTGTGTATCATCTGAACAATGTTATGGTTTCTAATATAACCCAGAATTTAACTTTACTTACTTAACGACTGACCACTCGGTTCTTCACTTTGTTCAACACGTTAAACAATAATTAGGTTTTTAATCTTGTGTAAATTTGTGTCCCAACAACACTAAAATATTCTGCTTTATTCAGACGGCTGCTGGGCTTCAGAACATGATGTGCAATGAAACAAGTTCGTGTGTGAAGTGTTCTGATGCCTGGAGGACAGAAGGATCTGAACTGTAACTCTGTTTAATTAGACACCACATCTGAGTGTGTGTGTGTGTGTGTGTGTGTGTGTGTGTGTGTGTGTGTGTGTGTGTGTGTGTGTGTGTGTGTGTGTGTGTGTGTGAGAGTGAGAGTGTGTGTGTGTGTGTCTGTATGAGTGTGTGTGTGTGTGAGAGTGTGTGTGTGTCTGTGTGTGTGTGTGTGTGTGTCTGTGTGTGTCTGTGTGTGTGAGTGTGTGTGTGTGTGTGTGTGTGTGTGTGTGTGTGTGTGTGTGTGTGTGTGTGTGTGTGTGTGTGTGTGTCTGTGTGTGTGAGTGTGTGTGTGTGTGTGTGTGTCTGTGTGTGTGTGTGAGTGTGTGTGTGTGTGTGTGTGTGTGTCTGTGTGTGTGTGTGTATGTGTCTGTGTGTGTCTGTGTGTGTGAGTGTGTGTGTGTGTGTGTGTGTGTGTGTGTGTGTGTGTGTGTGTGTGTGTGTGTCTGTGTGTGTGTGTGTGTGTCTGTGTGTGTGTGTCTGTGTGTGTGTGTGTGTGAGTGTGTGTGTGTGTGTGTGTGTGTGTGTGTGTGTCTGTGTGTGTGTGTGTGTGTGTGTGTGTGTGTGTGTGTGTGTGTGTGTGTGTGTGTGTGTGTGTGTGCACACTGCACCAGGACCCTCCCTAATCTGTGTGATGTGACTCATGTGTGCTGCTCACTGTTCTCAGATCAGGACGTCTGTGAGTTCCATCACGCTCCAGCCTAAATGTCTGAACTCCACATCTTCCTCTGACAGAGACGACCCCATGACCTTCAGGTGACCTCACTCACAACAGCAGGACGGAGTTAAAACTCAAAGGGTTCAGTCTAACATTCTGGTTCTTAGGTTGAAGAGAGACGTTGAGTACACTGCATGGCTGGAATGAAGATCCATACTTACACAACATTCATGTGTTTCTGCAGGCTGAATCATCACCAGTGGTTTGATAAGTCATCATTATTTCCACATAGGATACTGTGTGTATTTCCTGCACTTGTGCAAGAATCACTTTGACAAACAAATTTGTTCTTCAGCTGCACGCAAGAGAATTTGTGGCATTCATTCATTTTTCTCGTTTAGAATTTCTCTAAGATATTAAGGAACTTCATGATCCATCAAACTGTCATCATCATGTTTGTCAATCTACTGACATATTTCTTGCAGATGTTAGATATTTGTTGTTACTTGACTCGACCTGCTTTAGGGTCTTCATGTAGCTCACTGTCCACTATCATCCTCTGTAGCACCAGGCATTGTTTACCTGCTATAACCTATCAACCAGCTAAGTTACCATCAGACCACATATCAGTTACAGATCGCCAAACATGTTTATAGTCATTCATTCCCTCTTTAAAGACTGCAAAGCCATTAAAACAACAAAGTTAGTGTTTCAAGATTCAAGATTCAAACTACTTTATTTATCCCTGTAGGGTTATTCAGTTTCAGTCTGCCAGTCACATAACACAGAACAGAACAACCACAATCAATCAGACATTCAGACACCATGTCAGTAGTAACAGATCAGCATATGAGCACCAGAGCAAAGAAGTGAGCACATAGGTCGTCATGCAGGGACCATAGTTTTATGAGATGAATGAATAAATAATGATAAATACACTCTTTGGTTCTCCAGTCAACAATACCTGACCAATGTCTGGTTGCTGCTATCAGCAGCATTTAGAAGCCTGATGGCAGAAGGAATAAAAGAATTTGCGAATCTGTTCGTTTTTCTTGGGGGGGGGGGGTAGGTAGCACCGTCCCGAGGGCATTAAACAGAATTCCTGACCCAGAACGTGGTGAGAATGACTCATGACCTGTTCCGCTTTCTGGACCATCCGTTTTTTCCAGAGGAAGCTTTACTATGAACACTTTACTCAACCTGGATAACTGGACTTAACTTAAGATGGAAAATCAGCAGAGTAGTGGACTAAATAGAAACAGAAAGAACTGTTAAAAGGAGCTTTAATAACAACCAGTAGAGGGCAACAATACATCATTACTCTAGTCTGACTTATCCGAAGAAGAAACACCAGCATTAATGTCCTTTTGTGCTCTACATTAAAGACAGATACGGAGACGGACGTCAGACGTCTTCTGCGTTCATTCTGTACGTAGCTGGACACGTTTTCAGAGAGTTTATGGATACGGACGAGACGGAGCAATACCACCAGAACTGGATGATGTCACTGTAGCTTCAATTCAAGCAGGGCACGACAAATATACTGACCAAAAGTAGAAACACATTTTTTTTTATGTCATGCCATCCTGTTCATGTTTGTGGATCTGGACATGTTCTGACCACCATCCATTAGCAGTGACCCCCACCAAACGGTCCACTTCCTGGATCTATACATCAGGATAGCTGTCTCCACGGCGATGGTACAAACGCCAACCAGCACCAGCTGTGTACAAGTTCAGACCATAACGTCCCAACTGCCTGTTCATGTAAGTTCTTTCAGGAATCATGACATCATCAGTTGTTTCAGTAGGACATTAATTAGACCTGGTAAATTATCACCTTGACCAGGTCTTTGCAATCATGCAGAAAAAAATCTCACCAACATCATGGTTTACTCTGAAATGCACCAATGACTGTTATTTCTATGTTATGACTAAATGATGGTTATTCATGTTTTAACATGTTTTGGTTGTGAGTACTTAAAAAAGTCTATTCAGTGAATCACATGTTTGTTTGTTTCAGTAGATTAGTGAATAGAAATTACAGGGTTTTTAAAATGATGCGTTACCACTGTTGCTCAATTGGTCATGCTAAGCTAAAATCTTCCAAGACAGTGAAAAAGGCCAAATTATGTCCAACAACAACTTATCCAACCAGCTAATTGATTATATGAGGATGTTGTTGATGCTTAATTTAAAGTTCATGCTACTTATTGACCAAAGTTCGCACAGATAGTTGTGACAAGTAAAATTAGAGCACATCGATGTATCAGTCACTCCTAAAAAGATGGGTTCAGGGCCGACTGCAAAAACAGAGACTGCTAACAAAGAACATCTGAGAGCAGTGAAACACAGATATACAGACATTCAGGCAGGCAGCAAAGGGCACACTGCTTAACAAACATCAAAGAGCACACAGCTGGTAAAATCCACCCCCATCCAGCTTCTCTCTGATGGCCCACTTCCAGTTCTAACCTCAGCTCATTCATTACCCAATCAACATCCCCAGAGCTCTCTAAATCCAGACCATAATAACCTGCACTTCACGGTTTACAAGTATCTCAAGCTTACTCAATCAAATCTGAACCTCCTGGTTTTAACAGTGTTAAAGCAGTATTTAAGCCTCTTAGCACTTCAGCCAGTCTGTGTAGTTATGGAAGCCATAATGACAGGAAGAAAATGAAACATGGATATTATGGATGGGGAATAGAGACTTTTAAGTGAAGCAGTGCAGGAAAATCTCCATTTGGAATGAATGGACCAGCTAAATCAGGCCTCAACCTCTAACAGAGTTTCATCACCTCAGCTTTATTTTTTAGAACAAATACAACAACATCAGTCAGTATGTAGAACATAAGAGTTCAGGAGGACAAAGCTACAAACACTACACTGTGAAAAGAAAAGGTGGTCGCAAAGAATGCAGAAAAATGCACAAGACGTGGAAAATATTGTGAAAATGTGTTTTACAAAGTAGTGCAGACAACAAACTTTTCAAAATAAAATGCAAAAGCACTAATGATTATGATTAAAAAAAAACATCGTGACATGATTTAGACGAAGCACTAAAGCTGATTTTAATGATAGTTTTTACCTTCATGTCGTTCATGATGAGCTGGAAGAGCCCTCCCAAGGCGCTGCATTCCTTCTCTATACCCGCATCCATTTTTCCACAGCCTCGGAAAAATCCTGCTCAACTTCCCAACACGTAAACTTTGTACCTCCCAGAAAAGCTTCCAGCCACGTTTGGAAATACTCCAACAGAAGATTCAATGGAGGGCTTTTATTTATTGGGGGTTAGGGTTACAACACCCTGAGGGAAAAGTCCAGCTTTCAAATAATCAGCCAAAAACAGCAGTGGAAAGGCGGAAAAAGCGATCATACACACACGGGAGTAAAATACAGGTCGGGTCTCGAACAGGGCTTCAATCAGCCGATGCTACCAGACGGCCAACGGGATAAACGGCTGAAGAAACACCACATCATGACGGAATCACACAGTGAGCTGTCTGGAAATTGTCTGCTAGTTTTTAAAGTTCAGGCCGGGAGACTGAAGTCCCGGGTAAAGGAAAAACACAGCTAACCGCAGTTAGCTAACTCGGCTAGCTAGGTTAGCGAGAACTCCGCTAGCAACCTGTGACTGAGTGTGTTTGGCTGTCCAAGCGAAAACACACACAGTCCGTGATGAAGACAAAAAAATCTTAACGACTCTTGACTGATGTCCAGCTCGGGTTTCGGTCGCTGTTTCCCGGACGGTATCCCACTGATTTCACCTTGTGGTCTTCAAGGGTTGACGAGAGAGCCAGCCGTTTTCCACTAGTTACTCCAACGGGAGCCCTAACCTGAAGTGAATGAGTGTATCCCGAACACCGAGTCAAGCTAGCTAACATGACAAACCACACATCCGGCCTACAGTTTCAAAATTAAAGCATCCAACACTCGAAACCTCATTTTATATAGACTATTACTCCACTACATTTATTCAGTACCTTCGGTTACTAAGTACTTTACAAATTAAAGATATAATATTAAGCAGTATATGTGATTGATATGTGTGTACATATCTATTTATCTATCTACCTGTCTATCTATTTATCTATCTACCTATCTATTCTACATAATGAGTAATTGTGTACTTTGAGTACAGTATACAGTATTTTGATGAGATTCATTACGGGTTCATTGTAGGAAAATACTGTTAAATGTTATAAGGAAACGTGAATCTACACAACCATTGAGAAAAACTAAAATGTGTAGAAAGAACCATCATTCTCAAAGTGTGGCTAGTAAATTCTTCATACACACACAATTTTATGAAAACAACGCCTCACCTGTGCAAACTGCAATACACCTCTGTTTAATGATGTCCTGATTTTTTTTTAAAACACTTAGAAATGACTGTTTATTAATCTATAATCAAAGTCATGATGTTACTTTGAATTAACTTAAATAATTACAAAATTTGCTTGAATGTAGCATTTGAAATAACTGTACACGCTCGTTTGTATGGACAATAAACTAAAAACAAATGGAAAACATTTTTTTCTGTATTTCAACATTACGTATTTGTAGCTCTTATTCTGAATGTCTGTGTTATTTCCGGTCGACGCTAAATTCGGCTCCCCTGACGCTGCTGTATGTTTGTAGACTGTGGACGGTGGACGTTTGTTGTGTGGCGGGCCGGCGGGGCGGAGCTTCAGATAGCTACAGTAAGTGAAAGACTTCTGTAAGGAAGCGCAGAATGGACTTTACCGAAACTTTACTGACACTCTGCTGAAAGACAACAGGGAAGAAAAAATAAAATAACATCGATGGAGGATAAACAAACCAAATCAAAAACTACACATTTTAACTAATGAAATACAACTATTTAAAAAATAATAAAATAAAATAAGACACAAACCGTATAGAGAATCACATGCAAGTGGAAAATGTGTTTATTTTTGTTTTAAATAGAGAGTAGAGAGGAGGTTCCTCCTAACACGAGGCAGGGGTGTGTCTAGAGTTTTTGACAATGGTGGCCCAGAGTTAATGACAGCCCCTTTTATGCAGCCTGTTCAAGGCAAGCCGTTGCATCTTTATTGCACCTCACTGTTCAGTATTAAAGTTACAAAGGTGTGATAGGGGTGTTGTTGTTCTGCCTGTGAGCCAGCACCAGAGGTAGTAACAGAGCAGAATCAATGTCTGAATAATACGAGCTAGTCTGCAGGGCGGCAGGAGAGGACAGAGGCATGACATTTTAACAATGTGTTTAGTGTGCAACCCACAACCAGGGGATTTAAGGCCCGGTTTCCACGGCAACGTTTTAGCTGAAAACGGAGAAGTTTTTCCTCTGCGTTTTTAAAACCTTCTGCGTTCACACGGCATCGTTTCTGAAACGATCCCCGTACACACAGATCTGCAAACACGACTGAAAACACTGTCGTCTGTTTACCGAGGCAGTAGATGATGGTGTAACTTTTCAAAATCAACACCACAGAATAAGATCTCAGTAGTGGTTCAGCAGATCTACATTAGAGGAGCGTTAATAAACTCAACAGCTGCACAAACAGAACCAGACAGTCTGACGTTGATATTTTGTTGTTGTTCTGGTCATAGTAGGCTGTTTACTGTCTGTGTACGAGACAAAGGCTGGCAGGAACCGCAATAGGCATGCAGGAAGTGGGGCTGTGTTTTGAAAGTTGTGTTTTGCCCATTTATACGACAGCTGTACGATGGTGATTTGAAAAGTTTCCAGTTCAAAAAGGGAAGCCTCTCGGCTTACTTCAGGCACACCAGCATTGAGCCAAGGATTTAGTTCAAATGCCTTTATTAATTAGGGCATATCTAAGTAAAAATCTCACAGTGTCTCAAAATGAGGAAAACGCCGACCGGTTTCAACCCTCAACGGGTCATCTTCAGGGCGTGACTGGAAAGAGGTGTAAACCTGAGTGCAAGGCAGTGATTCCTTATATAGGCATGTTAAATCAGCATTATTGAAAGTTTTCCACTCTGGAGCCTGTTTTCTGAGCAGAGGACGAGATCAACCGCCATGTAATAAGTTAAATGTTGTACTTTTATTGGGTTGCTTCGCTGCTCAATGTGTATGTAAAATTTGACACTAGATGGTGACGCTGCTGTTTATAGTCACATCTCTGCTACTTGAGGAGTGATGGCATTCCATTGAAAATCCCACACTGGAGTTGTGTTTGGCTGGTGTTTGTTTAGTGTAAACAAAGAAGGTGTAGAGAAGGATCTTTGTTGTGATGGTATCCATCAAAAGGGTTTCTGGTGGGTGGCTTATCCTCCCACCTAATGCAGAGGCCAAAACTCCAAAATCTAAAAATGTTGACAAGTGTCAAGTTCTTAGGACATTTAAACAAAATTTGTGATTTGAGGATGCTATAACGTCATCGGGGAAATTATCTTTTTATGATGAGAAATAAAGAAGGAAACAAGTCTACAAAACTAGACAGAAAACTAATACAGCTCAAACGTCCACCTGCAAGGCAGATCAGGTTCCCCATGAAGTTTCCTCTGTGAAAGACACTTCTTAATGTCATTTGTGGCCGTAATCCAATCTCCCTGTGACACACCTTCCTTTTCTAAACAAATATGTAATGGAGCTCACCTCCACAGGAGCCTGGTGCCCTCTCCTGGTCGAGTACTGCAGGTGCAGCTCTTCTTCACTCACCTCCCTGATGAACACCTTGAGCAGGCAACGAGTCATGAAGTGCATTGTGGACCTGTAAAGATCCGGATCACCACCAAAATCTAATGGATTGTTCTTTGGACCGTACCTTACCGCTACAAAAATATTAATCAAAATCTGTTCACAACTGCTTGACTAATCCTGCTAACAGACAGACAAAACAACTCTGACAAAAACATCCTTGGCACAAATAATTAGTCATTTATGTACAGCACAACAAAGTCAGCCATTCAACAAACAAAAGGAAGAGGCTGATCTGCAGCAAGAACAAAAGACAACATTAACTCAAGTGTCAATACTCAAAGCAAAGGTATTCCCCTTCCTTCAAAATAATGGCGTATGCACCAAATCAACACATGAGTGCTCACTGCTAGGACCTGTTGGGACTTTGAAGCTCCATGCATTGATTAAAGAAGCTCCTTCAGCTGCAGGTTCTCCTTCAAGGTGAAGAAGAGGATGAGGAAGGGGAGAGGAGAACACACAGGTACAAAAACACACACAGCACTACGGCCATAACAAGATAACATGACCTGTTTCAACAGAATTACATTCAGTTGTTGGTTTCAACAGCGATACATATATGACTTTTGTATATAAATATAATATATATATATACAGTATATATGTATATGTACAGTATGTACAGTTTATATACTGCTGTGACTAATTTTAGTTTTCACATATTCAGTGCATGCCCTCTGTTATGTAGCAACCACCAGATAATAAACACAAAGCATTCACACTGTTTTACTGACTCACCCAGCAACAAGCTGAGTCATGGTGCCAGCAGCCTCCCTACCAGTCTGATTACCATGGCAACCAGCCTGCCACGGTGATGTATGTGTGTTTGCTGAATCACAGGACCAGGGGACCAAACTGTCAGTTTCCATGCAGAATGATACAACAACAATAAAGCATGACAAATTCATAATCCTATTTTTAAACTGGTTTTGTTCAGCTAGTGATTTGAGCCCATAAGATAAACCCACAGAGTCCATTCATGTCAGTCGTCCCTCTGTCTGGTATGTATGTATGTATCTGTGTATCTGTGCACATTATTTAACAGATCTAAGCCAAAGTTAGAGACAAAACAGACTCAAACTCCAGTGTTTGAATTCTATTATTAACTGATTTAAGTTAATAGTGTAAATGTGAAACAGTGGATTTCATCTGTAGGGGACCAGGCTGTTAAAACTAGAAGTCTTACTTCTGTTGAGAACAACAAACTTTAATTGATCTTACATTATGGCTCAAGATTCAAGATGAACTTGTCATTATACATGTAAATATGTAAACATTTTATGTTAGAGTTCCCTATGCTACATATACAAACACAAAAAGTATATAAAGCAATAAATAAAACATGAGGTCACGGTGGTGAAATTGTCAACACACAGTGAAAAGGTTGGGGGTTCAAATACAGATGATAGCTACAGCTGCTTGTCGTGGAATGTCCATGAAAACATCTCTAAACAGAATAACTACTAAATTAAGAAGGATCCTGTCACTCAAAAAGAAAAAAAGGAAGAAAAAAAGACTGACGGAAAGACAGACGGAAAGACAGACAGAAAGAAAGACAGACAGACAGAAAGAAAGACAGACAGACAGACAGAAAGAAAGACAGACAGACAGACAGAAAGAAAGACTGACAGAAAGACAGAAAGAAAGACAGACAGACAGACAGAAAGACAGACAGACAGACAGAAAGAAAGACAGACAGACAGACAGAAAGACAGACAGACAGACAGAAAGAAAGACAGACAGATAGACAGAAAGAAAGACTGACAGAAAGACAGACAGAAAGAAAGACAGACAGACAGAAAGAAAGACAGACAGACAGACAGAAAGAAAGACAGACAGAAAGACAGAAAGAAAGACAGACGGAAAGACAGACGGAAAGACAGACAGAAAGAAAGACAGACAGACAGAAAGACAGAAAGAAAGACAGACGGAAAGACAGACGGAAAGACAGACGGAAAGAAAGACTGACAGAAAGACAGAAAGAAAGACAGACGGAAAGACAGACGGAAAGACAGACGGAAAGACAGACAGAAAGAAAGACAGACAGACAGAAAGACAGAAAGAAAGACAGACGGAAAGACAGACGGAAAGACAGACGGAAAGAAAGACAGACAGACAGAAAGACAGAAAGAAAGACAGACGGAAAGACAGACGGAAAGACAGATGGAAAGAAAGACAGACAGACGGAAAGAAAGAGAGACAGACAGAAAGAAAGAAAGAAAGACAGACAGACAGAAAGACAGACAGAAAGAAAGAAAGAAAGAAAGAGAGACAGACGGAAAGAAAGAAAGACTGACAGAAAGAAAGACAGACAGACAGACAGACAGAAAGAAAGACAGTCGGAAAGACAGACAGACAGACAGAAAGAAAGACTGACAGAAAGAAAGAAAGACAGACAGACAGAAAGAAAGACTGACAGAAAGAAAGACAGACAGACAGAAAGACAGAAAGAAAGACAGTCGGAAAGACAGACAGACAGACAGAAAGAAAGACAGACAGACAGACAGAAAGAAAGACTGACAGAAAGACAGAAAGAAAGACAGACGGAAAGACAGACGGAAAGACAGACAGAAAGAAAGACAGACAGACAGAAAGACAGAAAGAAAGACAGAAAGAAAGACAGACGGAAAGACAGACGGAAAGAAAGACAGACAGACAGAAAGACAGAAAGAAAGACAGACGGAAAGACAGACGGAAAGAAAGACAGACAGACAGAAAGACAGAAAGAAAGACAGACGGAAAGACAGACAGAAAGAAAGAAAGAAAGAGAGACAGAAAGAAAGACTGACAGAAAGACAGAAAGAAAGACAGACAGAAAGACAGACAGAAAGAAAGAAAGAAAGAGAGACAGACAGAAAGAAAGAAAGAAAGAAAGAAAGAAAGACAGACAGACAGAAAGAAAGACTGACAGAAAGAAAGACAGACGGAAAGACAGACAGACAGACAGAAAGAAAGACAGACAGACAGACAGAAAGAAAGACTGACAGAAAGACAGAAAGAAAGACAGATGAAAGACAGACGGAAAGACAGACAGAAAGAAAGACAGACAGACAGAAAGACAGAAAGAAAGACAGACGGAAAGACAGACGGAAAGAAAGACAGACAGACAGAAAGACAGAAAGAAAGACAGACGGAAAGACAGACGGAAAGAAAGACAGACAGACAGAAAGACAGAAAGAAAGACAGATGGAAAGACAGACGGAAAGACAGACAGAAAGAAAGACTGACAGAAAGACAGACAGAAAGAAAGACTGACAGAAAGACAGAAAGACAGACAGACAGACAGACAGAAAGAAAGACAGACGGAAAGACAGACGGAAAGAAAGACAGACAGACAGAAAGACAGAAAGAAAGACAGACAGAAAGACAGACAGACAGACAGAAAGAAAGACAGACAGACAGACAGAAAGACAGACAGACAGACAGAAAGAAAGACAGACAGATAGACAGAAAGAAAGACTGACAGAAAGACAGACAGAAAGAAAGACAGACAGACAGAAAGAAAGACAGACAGACAGACAGAAAGAAAGACAGACGGAAAGACAGACGGAAAGAAAGACTGACAGAAAGACAGAAAGAAAGACAGACGGAAAGACAGACGGAAAGACAGACGGAAAGACAGACAGAAAGAAAGACAGACAGACAGAAAGACAGAAAGAAAGACAGACGGAAAGACAGACGGAAAGACAGACGGAAAGAAAGACAGACAGACAGAAAGACAGAAAGAAAGACAGACGGAAAGACAGACGGAAAGACAGATGGAAAGAAAGACAGACAGACGGAAAGAAAGAGAGACAGACAGAAAGAAAGAAAGAAAGACAGACAGACAGAAAGACAGACAGAAAGAAAGAAAGAAAGAAAGAGAGACAGACGGAAAGAAAGAAAGACTGACAGAAAGAAAGACAGACAGACAGACAGACAGACAGAAAGAAAGACAGTCGGAAAGACAGACAGACAGACAGAAAGAAAGACTGACAGAAAGAAAGAAAGACAGACAGACAGAAAGAAAGACTGACAGAAAGAAAGACAGACAGACAGAAAGACAGAAAGAAAGACAGTCGGAAAGACAGACAGACAGACAGAAAGAAAGACAGACAGACAGACAGAAAGAAAGACTGACAGAAAGACAGAAAGAAAGACAGACGGAAAGACAGACGGAAAGACAGACAGAAAGAAAGACAGACAGACAGAAAGACAGAAAGAAAGACAGAAAGAAAGACAGACGGAAAGACAGACGGAAAGAAAGACAGACAGACAGAAAGACAGAAAGAAAGACAGACGGAAAGACAGACGGAAAGAAAGACAGACAGACAGAAAGACAGAAAGAAAGACAGACGGAAAGACAGACAGAAAGAAAGAAAGAAAGAGAGACAGAAAGAAAGACTGACAGAAAGACAGAAAGAAAGACAGACAGAAAGACAGACAGAAAGAAAGAAAGAAAGAGAGACAGACAGAAAGAAAGAAAGAAAGAAAGAAAGAAAGACAGACAGACAGAAAGAAAGACTGACAGAAAGAAAGACAGACAGACAGAAAGACAGAAAGAAAGACAGACGGAAAGACAGACAGACAGACAGAAAGAAAGACAGACAGACAGACAGAAAGAAAGACTGACAGAAAGACAGAAAGAAAGACAGATGAAAGACAGACGGAAAGACAGACAGAAAGAAAGACAGACAGACAGAAAGACAGAAAGAAAGACAGACGGAAAGACAGACGGAAAGAAAGACAGACAGACAGAAAGACAGAAAGAAAGACAGATGGAAAGACAGACGGAAAGAAAGACAGACAGACAGAAAGACAGAAAGAAAGACAGATGGAAAGACAGACGGAAAGACAGACAGAAAGAAAGACTGACAGAAAGACAGACAGAAAGAAAGACTGACAGAAAGACAGAAAGACAGACAGACAGACAGACAGAAAGAAAGACAGACGGAAAGACAGACGGAAAGAAAGACAGACAGACAGAAAGACAGAAAGAAAGACAGACAGAAAGACAGACGGAAAGACAGACGGAAAGAAAGACAGACAGACGGAAAGAAAGAGAGACAGACAGAAAGAAAGACAGACAGACGGAAAGAAAGAGAGACAGACAGAAAGAAAGAAAGAAAGAAAGACAGACAGACAGAAAGAAAGACAGACAGATAGAAAGAAAGACAGACAGACAGACAGAAAGAAAGAGAGACAGAAAGAAAGAAAGACAGACAGAAAGAAAGACAGACAGACAGAAAGAAAGAAAGACAGACAGAAAGAAAGAGAGACAGAAAGAAAGACAGACAGAAAGAAAGAAAGACAGACAGACAGACAGAAAGAAAGACAGACAGAAAGACAGACAGACAGACAGACAGACAGATAGACAGACAGATAGACAGATAGACAAACAGACAGACAGAAAGACAGACAGAGGATTTGAAAGGCTAGCTTTTTATTTAATAGGTGTTTTATTTGTGGTTTGACACTTTTTCTTTTCTGAAACCAAGGTAAGTTTTCTTATTCCAGGAAATCTTATTACTGACTTCTTAGATCGAGTATTTATAGAACAGAACAGAACAGAACAGAATAGAACAGAACAGAATAGAACAGAACAGAACAGAACAGAATAGAATATTTTGTTTTTTGTCTGGATGACCAGCTCTGCTTGAAAAACAAAATAAAGAACTACAGACAGCAGATTACCCAGCAGCCTCTTTACCTGCCCGTAGTCTCATCACTGGGGATGACTTGAGATGTTTATTGTAGGAGGACGTTGGGTGGCTGTGGTTATCAGTGACACCATGTCTCCATCCTGGACCGTTCCATGGAAACATTACTGTAAGTCAAGACTCAGACCTGAGGCCGGTGTGTGCCTACAACACTTACAACCCCACAGTCTTAAATAAATGCTGGATGATCCACAGCTGGTCTCAGGAGCTCTGATAGATGTGGCCAAACACCTCAGCAACCTGACCTTCAGCATCTGGAGCAGGATTGAAGGACATGGTCTTCTCCAGTCCTGTGATTCTGGATCCAAACATTCCTCATCCAGAACTCGTCCTGTCTGAAGATCTGACCGATGGGAGGCTAGAGAGATGCAGAAGGTTCCTCCCAACCCAGAGAGGGTTGACTGTTATCATGTCGTCCTCAGGCCCTGAGGGCTTGAACTCATGGGTCAGGACCTTCTGTCCTGAAGGTGGCAGCAGAGTCTTCTGAGAGGAAGAGAGACTTACAGTCTGTGGTATGGAGAAAAAGACACACACACTTTCACTGACAGGTTGTTTCCAGTTGTTACCACTGGGAATGAAATCCCAAAGAACAGATGATGATGTTGTTGATGATGTATCAGTCATGGGTTTGATCCACCAGATGAGTTAGCAAAGATGAAGAGGATGATATAATCTGGAAAAATAAACCAGAGCCTCACAGTTTGTCCTGCAGCGTCACAAACAAACCAGTGAAAACAAACCGGTTTATCCAGTCAACCAGACAGAAGTCACTCAAATACAACCATCATTTTCACGCTGCATTTGTCAGAGTAAGGACCATTTTATTTTAAAATGTGGCCATCAAATTTTGTTTAAATGAACGAACGAACGAATGAATTCTGCAAAGACAATCTGTCATATAACCATGACATGTTTTTAGAACTTATGTCATCTGACTTCTTCTCAACTAACAGAGTTTGTTTTAGATCATTTGAATTTAATTTCAGTAGATTTTTTTATTCCACTTTTCATCACAGTCTGTCGATAAAGACAAAGATTCATGTGAATGCCTATTGGCCCATGGCTCATGTAGCTGCACCATATAGCTTGATATTAAAAATGCATCAATGGAGGCTCACAGTTCATCCAGTACTTCTGGTCAAAGTAATAAAAAAATGTTTTTAATTTGTTTCCATACAAAGAGAGAGCTGATGATCGTGGCTCCTGTTATTACTAGAAGTTACTAACAGAATGACTAACACTCCACAGAGGAGTGATTCATCTGCAGCTGATAAACTTCAGTTCCTCGTTTTCTGCATCTTACAGTATGAATAGCAACAACAGCAGTGGAACTTAATCTGAAAAAGGAAATCAAAATATATGTATACTGAACAAAAATATAAACGCAACACTTTTGTTTTAGCTCCAATTTTTCATGTGTTGAAAGCAAAGATCTAAGACTTTTTCTATGTACACAAAAGGCCTATTTCTCTCAGATTTTGTTCACAAACTTGTTTAAATCTGTGTTAATGAGCACTTCTCCTTTGCCGAGATAATCCATCCACCTGACAGGTGTGGCATATCAAGATGCTGATTAGACAGCATGATTATTGCACAGGTGTGCCTTAGGTTGGTCACAATAAAAGGCCACTCTAAAATGTGCAGTTTTATCTTGAAAAGAGACATTTAGAGGCACTGAAGTGTCAGTATCTGGTGTGACCACCATTTGCCTCACGCAGTGCAACACATCTTCTTCGCATGGAGTTGATCAGGTTGTTGATTGTGGCCTGTGGAATGTTGGTCCACTCCTCTTCAAATTCTCGGAAACGACTTTGGAGACGGCTTATGGTAGAGAAATGAACATTCAATTCACGGGCAACAGCTCTGGTGGACATTCCTGCAGTCAGCATGCCAATTGCACGCTCCCTCAAAACTTGCGACATCTGTGGCATTGTGCTGTGTGATGAAACTGCACATTTTAGAGTGGCCTTTTATTGTGAGCAACCTAAGGCACACCTGTGCAATAATCATGCTGTCTAATCAGCATCTGGATATGCCACACCTGTCAGGTGGATGGATTATCTCGGCAAAGGAGAAGTGCTCACTAACACAGATTTAAACAAGTTTGTGAACAAGATTTGAGAGAAATGGGCCTTTTGTGTACATAGAAAAAGTTTTAGATCTTTGCTTTCAACACATGAAAAACTGGAGCTAAAACAAAAGTGTTGCGTTTATATTTTTGTTCAGTATAGTTCAGTAGTGGGTGGAGGGCAGCATACGGTGCTATGATCTTCTTCCCATAGGGGTCCCACAGCAGATCATCCGATTCCATCTGCTGTCAAATCGTGCGTCACCCAACCTGGTGTGGAAATCTACGCCGTATGCTCTTCCTGATGTAACCCTCCGTATTTATCTTGTCTTGGAACCACTAATCAGGATGTGTGCATCCCCAGTCACTGAGGAGCAGCCTGGGGATCAGGGCCTGTCCACCACCAGCCTGTGATCAGTAGACTACCTGTCCTACCACCTGAGCCACAGACACCAGTATGCTATATGAAAATACAACAGAGGATAAAAGAGGTTCTGCCTCAGTGGTCTCCACATTACAATCTCACATCTTAATGTCTTCAGATGTGAGATTGTAATAACATAAAGATTTGACATAATAAATGGTGAATGGACTGTACTTATAAAGAACCTTTCACTGAGATAAGGAGGGAATCACCCAGACTAAATACACTGAGATCGTTTGTTTTAAATTGTGTTAATTGAAACCCAATTAATAAAGAAATTGAAGGAAAAAAAAACCTCACTAGTGCATTAGCTGGTGTCCTCTTATTAAAGTAGATGTAGTGGGTCTACTTCCAATAGGGGCGTCTATTATTTAGCAGCATCCAACATCAGTTCCTGTAACGTCTGAATTGGGACTGAATTCCTTCCTGGAACCCATCAAATTTGTTTTCCTAAATCTATTTATTGTCTCCCACTCTAGTGGCTGCAGAACATGATTGAGGAGCCTGGGGTTAAACAATAGTCTTCACAAAGACATTGAGAATATTCATTGCTAATAGGATGCACGGGGGGGATTTGTCGTAGTTCCCAAAGTGTAATAAAACAAATTTCTTTGTCACATCCTTTCGTGAAATGTAAATGTAACAATACTGGAACAATAAAGTTTGCTTCATATTTAAAAATACATACAGCTATTTAAGGATGAGGTCTTAAGGATTCCTAGCCCTTTCTTTTGTTTAACAGAGATTAAAATGTCTCTTCATCTTCAACATAATAATAATATTTTAATTTACAAGCTGCTCATATTTTTTTCATTTTTCTAGTAAAATAAAATAACTTTCAATAAATCTATATCTATATCAGGATTAAAGTAGAAAAGCACTCAGCAGAGCACATACCTCCACCACAGAATGGCTGCTTTCAGGGTTCTCTTAATGTTAAAGAACTAAACAGAAACCCTGGCTCCTCCCCTTTATCTGGATCCACTCTTAAAATGTAATAGCTCCTCCCTCCCACAGGCCCAACCCTTCTACCAGGTTAATGAAACAAACAAACAAACAAACATTTAATTAGTCTGACGACGATTATCACATTGAATTAAAGTGATTCCAAAAAAAGTTTCTGGTTTAAAGATGAGTAGAAACAAGTTAAACTGCTTCCAGGACTCAAACCCATCTACATCATTTTATGAGTGTCTAGGAACTGGATGAATTAGGTCATGTCAGTCGCCTGTGTCAGCTCTGCCTGCAGGTAAAGTCAGCTTTAGTCACCGTTAGGGATGGAGCCTATCCCAGCTGACATTTGGTGGCAAGCAGGGTTCACCTTGTACAAGTCACAAAAGGCATCACATAGAAAGATAAACAACCTTTTTTAATTCCGATACTTTATTAATCCCACAGGGGGCAATTCTTCCTCTGCATTGACCCCTCCCTGAGGAGCAGTGCTGCCTTACAGCACCTGGGGAGCAAACTGGGGTTCAGTATCTTTGCTCAAGGATACTTTGAATTGTAGACTTGCAGGGTCTGGGGATCGAACCACTGACCTCTCATTCTGTGAGCGACCGCTCTACCTCCTGAGCCACAGCATTCTCACTCACATTCACAGCTACGTGGGATTAAGAATCATATCTGTGTAATATTGACCCTATACCACCAAGAATGACAATGTTGTATGATGTCATTATTCAGTCCCGTTTAATCTGAGTCCCATAGAGTGATTGACATTTACACTCAAAAAATATAACTTAACATATATTTACATATAAACTATATTTTAAACTTACAGTATCGATCCACTGCCTCTGTGAAGATAAGACTCAACATTATTCATCCACATCAGTGAAGGTTTGTTTTCACAAGAGATATGAAGAAATTGGAGTATATGATCTCTTTACACATTGATCTGGGACAAGTGTGAGCCTTAACTTAAAGAAAGCTGAGACCTGGCTGTAAATTCTGATATAGGAATGTGGGTATTATGTTGTGTGAATTTAAAAATAAAGAAAATGTCCTCAGACCCTGGAAGGTTAAGAAACCGATGGGGAGAACATACAAACAGGAGGGGAGCAGAGACGTAAGCAGCCACAGATACAGGAGGAAAACCAGTCCCTGTTACACATTACTGAAGCTATAGGCTTCAGGCCCCCCTCTGTACAGAAAGGGATACGTTCAAAACGTCCGATCTGTCCATCAGCGCCTACATACTTCATATGTCTTTAACATTGATACTGATACAACCTAGAACCACATGAATTCTAGGTCTGGGTCCTAGAACCACATGAATTCTAGGTCTGGGCTCTAGAACCAGATGAATTCTAGGTCTGGGTCCTAGAATGGGTCCTGGCTCAGGGGGTAGAGCGGTCGTTCACGGAACAAAAGGTCGGTGGTTCGATCCTCAGCCCCTGCAAGTCCACAAGTTGAAGTATCCTTGAGCAAGATACTGAACCCCAATTTGCTCCCCTGGCGCCGCGTGTAGTGGCAGCCCACTGCTCCACAGGGATGGGTCAAATGCAGAGAAAGAATTTCCCCATGTGGGACTAATAAAGGTATCATCATCATTTTAGAACCAGATGAATTCTAGGTCTGGGCTCTAGAACCAGATGAATTCTAGGTCTGGGCTCTAGAACCAGATGAATTCTAGGTCTGGGCTCTAGAACCAGATGAATTCTAGGTCTGGGCTCTAGAACCAGATGAATTCTAGGTCTGGGCTCTAGAACCAGATGAATTCAGACCAGTTGCCCTTACCTCTGTTATTTATCTTAGTAATTTTATGCCTTTATTTGATAGCACAGCCAAAGAGGTGACAGGAAATGAGGGAGAGGGAGTGGGGGGGGAGACACGCGGCAAATGGCCACGGGTCGGAATCGAACCCGCGCTGACCGCTAGAGGACTACAGCCTCAGTACATGGGGGGTGCCCTCTTTTGATTAAAGATGAGGCCGTCTCCCTTATTGATGACATTTTAGACCCCTTCAGTTTGAATACCAGGCTGCTAAAGGGCTGGAAGATGCAAAGCTTTTCATCCTTGACAGAGTTTTTAAGCACCTTGAAAAACCTCATTTGACTTTTATTTGCTGACTTTTCTTTGGCTTTTAACTAGATGCAGCCTCGTATTTTAATTGAGTGACTTGTTGTGTATTTTAAGTTACCTGATCAGGTTTTACTGTTGCTTTTAAACTTCTTAACAGAGAGGATCCAGGTTTTCATGTCCACTGTCATGACTTCAAACACCGGCTCCCCTCAGGCCTGTGTCCGGTCTCCCCTGATTTTCATCATGTATACTGATAGCTGCAGGACGTCCCATGAAGGCAGCTATCCTGTCAAGTTCTCTGATGACATCACCCTGTTGTCTCTTCTTCAGAGCTCACAGTCTGATCATTGCTGTGCCTTACCCGCTTTCCTTGACCTGAATGTGGTAAAAACTAAAGAAATCATTACAGATTTCAGGAAGTGCTGTGTCAAAGAGGAAGTGCAAATCGTAGATACATAAAAGTATCTACAGCAGGAACAGTGTTTGACTCACAACTCGCACTGTTAGTGCTCAGGCCCTAATAATTATGAGCCATTCTGATCATGTACTTTCCAGGGACTTTTCTGTCATGTCCTCAGGCTGCTGTGTTTATGTGCAGCACGGAAAACAAATCCTAATCAAGTTCCTTCATTCCTTCTGCTATCAGGCTACTAAATACTGACAGTAGTCCCTGATTTGCAGGCCAGTCCTCCACACCTGTGTGGATTGTTGTTATATTAATGATGTTGTTGATTTGTGCACTTGTCACTGGCATGTCGATTGTGATTGCTACTAATTTATTCTATTTTATTTTATTTACATGAATAGGTTAAACTATTAAATGAATTGCCTTTCTGGGGTTAATAAAGTTGATCTGAATCTGAACCACAGTGGGGCAGTGAAGGTTCGACAACAACAAATATGATGACAGGAGGTCGTGATGATGTACCTAGTAAATAAAAAGCGGAGGTAACGATGTACTCAGCGGTGGTGTGTGATGTCATTAAGAACATCGAGACTGTAGTTCTTTACATTTTTCTTCATTGTTTCCGTACACATTTGTCATGCCTTGCTTAAATTGTAGCTACACCGCCCCCAACCATTTCAGGTGGTGTTGCTCTGTTTCGTCAGTCTCGTCTGTATCCGAAGGCCCATTTATGCTCTCCGTTTAAGACGGACACTGACAGGGCCTTACGTACGTCTTCTGCTTTCATTTCGTTCATAATCAGACACGTTTTCAGAGAGCTTACAGATACGGACGAAATGGAGCAACACCACCATGTTTGGAGGCAGTGCAGCTACACTTCAAACAGAGCACGACAAATATGTACGGAAACAATGAGAACAAAGAAAGAGAAGTGAGAAAGTAAAAAAAACTCTCCATCCTTAAGTCTCGATGTACGTAATGATGTCACAGACCACCGCCGAGCACATCCTCACCTCTGATTTTACCACTTTGTATTCACTAGCTACATCACCTCCTCCTCCGACCTTCATCACATTTGTTGTTGTTGAAACTTTTTTTTCACTGATGTCGACATAAAGGATGTAAAGAAGTATGTCAGCACTGACGGATAGACCGTTTCCAGACGACGGATGTTTATGTACGTAGAGGGAGCATAAATGGACCTTAAAGAGATAACAGTCCATCAGAGGCGAACAAGCCCCGCCCATTCTGACTATAAGATGGATAAGGTCATTTACCTGGTTGAACAGTTCCAGCTGACAGCTCATATCCCTACACTCTAAAGAGAGAGAAACACAACCTGTTTGGTGAAAATGACCTTTTAATAGAACCTACAGACAAACCAATATGGAATACATTCATTTAACTGTTACTACAGATAGAAACATATTCTGACATATGAATCATCCCATTCTTACTAACAGGATCAAACATCTGCAAACAGGTAGATGTGATTTTTACTGCATTTCAGGAGGTGTTTGCTGTGAATGATGCGTCTTCAGGCACTGCTGGTTCCTCTGGATCGACGTTCACCATCAGCCAGACGGAGGAGAACCGTCCTCATAGTTTACACATACAGAAATGAAAAAGGTTCTCATGGAAGTCACTGATGACACCACACCAGTACAAACAGCTCAAAAACCAGTGAACCAGTGAAACTCTGACAACATATATATAGAAAATATATACTGTAAATATGCTTCTCTGTTGATTTGTATAAAACCTTTTCACAGTCATAGAAGATTTACAAAGGTATCAGGTGGGTACAGCTCCCTGCTACATGTCTACACATCTTAACATAGAAAAATAAAGCATCACTGTCAGAAAAGAAAACCCGTACTGATAGAAAGTGATATAAAGACGCAGGAGTTAACCTCTGTGACAGTGAACTGAAGAAGTCCTGCAGTAAAAACATCTTACTTCCTTTTCCCATCATGCATTGATAAACAGAGTGAGGTGGAGGCAGCGTGTGGTTTTGTCTCATATAAAGCCGAGTAGTTTAATGTTAACATAATGAATCTGACTCCCCAAGAAACCGATCAAGGACACCCCCCCCCCTCTACCCTCAGGATGTAAAGCATAAGCTGAACCCTTTCAGTGTAAAAGCCTGAACATGTATAACTATATGGACATACAGTATTATCAATAAGCCTGGTACTAATCGTTTTAGATTATCAGACATATTGGCATAAATCAGCTTCACAGAAATGCAAAACATACAGAAGATATTTGAGGTAATTCAGACAGTGTTGGCATTACATCATTAGTCCACCAGAGGGGGCTGAGAGAAAATCCCTCCTGTTCATTGTCTGGCTCTCAGTGGAAAGCCATCGTCTCTTCTGGCACGTCTTTTCATACCCAACAAAACAGCATAAGGCAGGGTGTGACTTTAACATGTCGGTGTTCCATGAGGAGGCGGAACATGTCGGCATGTAGTGTGATGTTGTCCAGACGTGTTGAGCTGCACGTTCTACTAATAACATACAAACATTCACAGGTACGGAGCTGCTTGGTGGCCGTTCTTCTCCGAGTTAGCTGCCAATTAAAGTAGATGAAATGTCCCACCTGTCCTGTCCAGACCGATGACGTCCATGTATGCCTCTGTAACTTTTATACGGAATAAAGCAGGATAAAATCACAACAGTCCCTCTTACAATCTGTGGGAGGGGCTTCGCTCTCCTTCTCCCTCCATCTCTCATACGTCCATCATGACTGACCTGCATTTCATAGGATTTTGCAGACACAACTGTCGGCACTTGTCCAGCTGCTTTTAGCCTTCAGGATGCTTTTGGTCTGCAGGCGTTTTATCCTATCAGATGCACAGTAAATCTGATTGGATATCCCTGCTATGTGATTTATGGAAAATGTGACCCGTGGCTTCTGATTGCATCAGTTCCTGTTTGAGCTGGATCCACTAGTTTGGACCAGATCAGAGTCCACACAGCCTTCCTGTCCCCAGAAACCAACTACGGACCCTCCTGTCTGTCCACACACATGTTCATTAACTTGTCCGTGGTCAAATCTTTCTCGACTTGCCATCCCTCCTTGCATCTCTTGGCGAGGTCACAGGCGATAGCCAGCGCTCCTCCTTTCAGGAACCTAACAAAGTTCTCGCCGACCAACGGCCCCATGGCATACATGCCCGGTCCGTCTGCTGCTACCACATTATTTGTGAATGGGTCCACATCAATTGGGTTCCTCCGGCATGTGACTGTCTCATTGGGGTTGATGCCAAGCGGACGCCCATTGTCATCCAGAAAGGAAAGATTGGGGTGGGCGCCGATCAGAACCAGTGCCTTGGAGATCTGGATCACCGTCTGCTGGCCAGAGTCTGACTCCAGAATGCACTTCTTGTCCGGTCGGAAGGCCACAACCCTGTGGCGTGGGAAGCTCAGGTAACCAAGGTAGGAAGAGGGGGATGACAAGTTGGTGAAGGAGGAGGAGGGAGGGAGGGAGGAAGGAGGAGAAGAGGTAGAGCGGTTATGGCGGTTCTGAGCGTGGTCATGAGGCGGAGGGCTTGGCCGGTACTGCTGCTGAGTCATCATCTGGTGAACCTGGAGCCAAAACCACACAAGACAATAAAAGTCAGTCAAATTATCCAACACTCAAATAATTCCTCAGTCAATGAGGAAATTACCTGTCAATAATTAGAACAAGTTGTTTACGTCATTTATCAATAATGGGGCATTTTTACAGGTTTTACAGCTGCCCTGGGTTCAGCAGAGAACTTGACATGAGACCATTTTCAGCAAATGAAATTATTGAACATTTTATTTTAATGGAGCCTTTCCAATGGTTTCCACTAATATTAACAGTTACTGAATGATGATGGTGTTATTCTGTTTCTGCTGCTAGAATATCCAGAAGATGATTGTTATTGTTATCTAGTTTTTGACTCATCATCTGCCGTTCTGGTTTTGCCACGGTTTACCTCGGGAGATAGCGTGGTATGTTTTGAAATGACACAACAGAATTCCTCGTTCATTAGATAAAACACTCATTTTGCTCTTTGAACGTAGACCTGATGTTTTGGTCAGCTTGTCAGCTAGCTTTAAACATTTTGTTTAGCTTGTCAGCTAGCTTAAAAAATTCTTCTTCAGGTTGTCAGCTAGCTTAAAACATTTTGTTTTGCTTGTCAGTTAGCTTAAAACATTTTGTTTAGCTTGTCAGCTAGCTTAAAACATTTTGTTTAGCTTGTCAGCTAGCTTAAAAAATTCTTCTTCAGGTTGTCAGCTAGCTTAAAACATTTTGTTTTGCTTGTCAGTTAGCTTAAAACATTTTGTTTAGCTTGTCAGCTAGCTTAAAACATTTTGTTTTGCTTGTCAGCTAGCTTTTGTTCAGGTTTTGTGCATGTTGTCAGTGAGTTAACATTTTATCCAGCCTGTCATCTAGCGTAAATGTTTTATCTTTTATTTCATGAGGAAGTGTAATCATTCTGATTTATTGAATCTGGGAAAGCTATCAGGTTTGTGGGTCAGACTCTCATCTTCTCACCTTGTGGTACTCTGGGTAGAGAAGTTTGGGCAGCTGGTTGAAGATGAGGCCAGGGTCAGTCACCGAGCGTCTGAAGGCGTGGTAGACAGGAGTGTTGAGATGGTGGGCAGTCAGTACCGCATCCGCAGCTGTAAGCCCCGCCCCCACCACCAGCACGGGATCTGATGATTGGTCCAGCTCGCTGCGACAGATGGCTGCCTCCAGCTCCCAGAATGAGTGGCAGACGAAGGGCAGAGACTCACCCTCCACCCCGAGTCTGGCTGGGATGTCATGGGTCCCCGTTGCCAATACTACATTTTGGGCCAGCAGGGAGAAAGGCACCTCCTTCAGACCAGAGGAACCATCTAGCAGGAGGAAGGAAGCAGGAGGTTAATTTTTGAACAATGAGCTGTAACACTAATTAATAGTTTTTTCAGTGACTGTACCTCCCAACATGTCGCCCTCTCTGCGCTGTAATCCCGACACCCTCCAGCAGGTTGGCGACCCCTCCTGGCCACGCTGTCTGGTTACAGAGGTGACAGTGGTTCCACTGGCAAAGTTCTGCTCCAGAGACATCTGGGAAACGTAGTGTTGATAGTAGGAGGCTATCTCTGCTGGTGTGGCACGGTCTTTTCGTACATTTCTGGAATAAAATAAAAATGAAAAAACCCTTTTAAATATCAAAAATGTAATCACATATTTTTAATACAACACTGGACAGTTGTTTTTTAATGAATCATAGACAAAGGGGACAGATTATTTATAATTAAGGTATTTACTTGAAATTAAGAGGGAAAAAAGTTTTTTTTAAAGTAAGTTGTCATTTTGTGTTGATGAATAGGATTGGGGATGGAGAACCAGTTCCAAATCGGAACTGGTTCCAAAACATCAGAATAATTTTTAGTTTGATTTTCATTTCTATTCTGTTTATCAGTTCCTAAATAAATTTCAGTTTCCGTGGTGATGGCATGCAGCTTCTGTAGTTTCTCCTCACAGGTTAGATGTGTACTTGGAGCCGGGCTCCTTCATGGACCACAGCAAGGGGCGCTCAAAAGAGGCTTTATTTTGCTCTGAATAATGCCGAGTCAGCACAGAGCAACGCCTGTGACCAACTTATTTCATGCAAAAGAAGATGTACAACGAACATGACTAAACAGCTTCACCTACACAGTGTACAAATCAGAGAGTGTACTGTGTTTGAACCTCTGCAGATTGCTAACACTAGCAGCCAGTTTACTGCTGCTAAGCCAGTGATCTGATGATGTGACCCTCCGTTCACCTCAGCAGCAAAGGGAAGAATGTCAGTAAGGCTACAGAAAAGTGACAGCTGATGTGGTGAAAAAGCTGCATCCTTCTCTGATGTTGAAGCAACAACATTTAGGTTAGCAAACATAAGAATACAGCGAAGCTGTAAATTTCCCCACTGTGGGACTAATAAAGGGATATCTTATCTTATCTTATCTTAAGCTAGCTAGCGTGCTGCTGGCTAATCACCACCCTCACCTACTGTAGCGGTAATGATAGGTTATATGATCAGTTCTAGTCAGCTGTTGTGACCCTTCTCCTCCGGTTTACATTTTTCCAGCATTGTTTACATAGTCTAGTGTTACAATACTCTATTGTATTGTTTTTTCCACATGTAATGACTTTAAACAGTATGTAGACTGGTCGGCTGCTATGTTCTACATGTTGTCCTAAATCCTGGACTTTATGTCATCAGTATGTCAACATGTAGCAGCAGGTCCTAGAGAAAAGGACCTGTTTCATCTCACGTGTACCTCTGCAGGGCTGAAACCTGCTGAAACCTCTACAGGGCTGAAACCTCTGCAGGGCTGAAACCTGCTGAAACCTCTACAGGGCTGAAACCTCTGCAGGGCTGAAACCTGCTGAAACCTCTACAGGGCTGAAACCTCTGCAGGGCTGAAACCTCTGCAGGGCTGAAACCTCTGCAGGGCTGAAACCTCTGCAGGGCTGAAACCTCAACAGGGTTGAAATGACAGAATCTTGAAAAGCAGAATCAGAATAGTGAAAGTTTAAATGATGGATAAACCTGTGGATGAGGTTTAATTCCACGTGGTCTGCCATGTTAAAACTAGAACTGACCTAGCTAACAATGTTTGGTTGCTGTTAGTACAGCTGCACCACTAATCTCCATCAGGATCCACCTTGTCAAAATGTGGATGCACTGATCCAGAAGAAAAAGCTTCAGCTTTCTGTTTCCATATTTATTCTCAGATCATTGTGTAGCATTTCTGCCTGGCTGAAGCACAGCTGATGATGTGATTATGTTTTATGAGCCCTGTTCTGTACTGAATGCATGTGAAGAGGTTGTGAGTGAATGTTGTGTTCAGACCTCCGTTTGTCTCTCATCCAGTCCTTAAGTTTGAGTCCAGGAAGCTCCATCCAGTTAGCCAGGCTCACAGTTAGCATGGAGCCCTCCATAGCCTGGAACAATCCACACACAAAGATCAGCTTTTTATTATCAACAACTATTCTACTGTTGTTCTTACAGCCTAGAAAACAGCAGAGTAATGAGTTTCAGTTGTTGGACTGAATTTACTCTTCAAATGTCAAACTAGTCATGTTTACTTTGTTTCATGAGCAGGTTGGGCAAATAATCAGCTCAGAATGTGAGACGTCACACAACCAAAACCATCTTTTCTGCTGTTGTGTCTCGGGTTTCAGAATGTCAGGAACTTAACACATGTAGTATGTAACATGTTATAAAGATTTACAGTCTGACACCCAGCATGTTGAATGAAGGATCTGATTCCTGTTCTGGGCTATAATCTGAGGGTAAATGAATTATTACTGTGAAATAATGCTAACAGAAAACAAATGACAAGATAAGCACTGACAAAACAACAAACAGAAGTTTATCCTAAAGATGCATCAATGTGATACTAAAAATCTAAATGACAATTAAAACAGATGATTGAGTGATGAAATGCTGCCTTCGCTGACAGTAATCAATCTATTGCTAATCATCAGGCTAACTGTAGCTACATACATGCCAGGCTCCTCCAGGGGGGCCCTTCCCCAGCACCAGGTGAGGGATGGCCCGATCCGGCTCGTATCGCCACTCCAGTGGAGATGTGTGGTCCAATCCGAAGTCGCTGTCAGGGAGCAGCAGCGAATCAAAGAGCACAGCCACGGGATTGGACGATCGCCCCTCCAAGCCCTCACACAGGTACTCCAGATCCTGGAGAGAGAGAGAGACCATGAGAGGAAAAGCTTTGAAGCTTCAAACATCCTGATCAGTATGTGTGTGTCTGTGTGTGTGTTACCTGTTCCAGCAGGGACAGGTGAGGCTGCTCTCCCAGCTTCCTGTGCAGCAGGGGGTTAGGATGTGAGACCTCAGGCGACAGGTAGGGGGTGTAACCTGACAGCAGGTATGACAGACAGATGCCTGATGGGCCATTACCTGAGAAGCAGACAGACAGAGATGAGTTTCAGTGGGACGACCAACAACGTGACCATGTGACGTTTAGGCAGCGGTGTGCAAATGCATTGAAATGGGAACAAAGTCTCAACATTTTAATAGCCTCTTTGTTTTTGGATTTGGATATATTTTTAAACTACAGTTCCAATTCTTTTTTAAAAACACTGAAATGGGGTTTACTTTTAGAAAATTTGGCAGGAAGTGGTCTAGTAGGTCTCAGCAGTAGGACACTATGACATCATCTACAGAGATGAGGAAGAAGGTGATTAAATCCATCAGTCTGAGAAGGGTTACAAAGCTGTTTCTAAGGATCTGGGACTCCACAGATCCACAGTGAGACACATCATCTACAAACGGACAAGACCTGGAACTAAAGTGAACCTTCACACAAGTGGATGACCTTCTAACATTCCTCCAGGAGCACGGAGAAGGTTCATTCAGGAAGTCACAAAGATCCCAAAGAAAACATCCAATGAGCTGCAGACCTCTGTCACCTCAGTAAAGGTCAGAGGTCATGGGCTAACATGGCATCATGGGAGAGAGGTGAGGAGAAAGCCACTGCTGACCCAGAAGAACATGAAGACTCCTCTGGATTCAGACACTTTAGAGCTTCAGGAGAAGATTCTCTGGACTGATGAGTCTAAAGTTGGACCGTTTGAAGACAGGGGTCCCGTTACCTCTGGTGTCAACCAATCACAGCGTCCCACTAAAGAACATTCTACCTACAGTCAAACATGGAGGAGTCAGTGTGATGTTGTGGAGATGCTCTGCTGCTTCAGGACCAGGGTGACGAGTTATAACTGAGGGAAACATGAATTCTGGTCTCTAGCAGAAGATCCTGAAGGAGGATGTCAGGTCATCAGTCTGTGAGCTGAAGCTCAACAGCAACTGGATCATGAAGACAATGATCCCAATCATCAGAGTAAGTCCACCTCTGATTAAAGTTCTGGAGTGGATAGTCAGAGTCTGGACCTCCAGGTCTGGAAAGAGTCAAAGTCCAGCACAGTGATGTCAGAGACTGATCTCCAGTACAGGCCCCTGAAACAAAGAAGGCCTGTAGATTCCACAAAGCCTGACTCAGGCCTACATGTATCCACAAGAGCCTGATAAGACCAGACGGAGCCAACCTGTAAGACAATGGAGCACAAAAGACTCCATTTTCCAGGCTGCCATGCTGCCTTGGTGTGAAATTCCTTCACCAGACTCTTGGCTGTCATTGGAGGAGACCCATGAGGAACCACAGGGGTCCCTCTGAAGTCACCAGGAATATATAGGTTGGACTTTCTCTTCTCTTCTCTCTCCTCTCCTGCTCCTGACTTCCTGCTCTTCACCTGGCTTTCAGCCACATCTGCCTCCAAAGGAAGCACCTTTTCTCCTCTTCACCTCCTACCCGCTCTGTACTTCTGTAAGGACCGGTGCTGCTCCAGTCTAGCTGCAGCCTTCTCCTTTCCCGTCCCAGAACCGATCAAGGCACAACGCATGGAATGCTCCCTTACCGTTCTCACAGAAGACAGAGGACCGGAGACGACCCTGTGTTACATCAGCCACATCAACCCTGCTGTTTTCCTCCGCCGCACTGCGAGAGCCAACTAAAGGTGCTCTAAAAGCCGTCCCGCCGAGGAGCAACTGAATCTCACGGCAACAGAACAACACAACACTTCGTAAGGACCCGCGACTCGAAGGACCGAGCCGGACCGCAAAGGACGAAAGGACCTCTTCGCCAGCTTCCCTTCAACAAAGTAAGAGGCTTAAGTCTGGGCAGAGTAGATGGTTTGTGTATTGTTGAACTTGCTGTTTTTGCTGCTTTAAAACTGTTAGAGCTAGCTTTTATTATTGTGCGCTGACGGTGTTAATCACCAATTGTTGTACATTGATTGTTGGGATTTTCCTCTCTTTCGCTCTCTCTGTCCCTTTACTTCTCTATTTTCTTTCTCCTTCCCTTTTTCTCTTCAGACACACCCACACACACAGAGTGCTGTGTTTTAAGGAAGCTGCACAGGAAACTGAACCTGAACCTCTGCCTGTGACGTCATCCTCTAGGACCTCCAGTGTGGTTCCAGAGATCTGGACTCAGAATAGAAAGGAAACTATCTGAATTGTGATTTGACAGTATTGTGAAGGGCAGTCAGATCTAGAAAACAGCTGTGTGTAAAAGTTTTGGCACACCTTATTGTATTATTACTGTGTGTTTACTGAATACCTTTTGGCCCTGATTGCCTGTAACACCTTGGTAACACCTTCTCTGGCAGGGATCACATTCCTGTAACA
>CM075185.1:32143373-32220873 GCA_037577475.1 Chaunax sp. Z400
TATAGAACAAAGATCGTCTATGTGCGCGAGATGGGGAAGGCGCGAGGATGATTTAGCAACATAGACATTCAGCAGCGAGGGAGAACAACGTAAAATGACGTAAGCAGCCTTTTACGTAGTGTGACTAACACTGTTTCACCACAGGAGGAAGGAACATTCATACAAGTACTGTATGAAGTACAATTGTAAACATTACTCGAGTGTTTGCGTTTAATGCTGCTTTACACTTAATTCCACTACATTTCAGAGGAAAGTCTGGTACTTGGTTCTACTTCTTTTTTTTTTGGTACTTGGTTCCACTGTTAGTGCGAGACAGCTGATTACCTTTCAGATCCAAACTAGTCATACCTCCATCAACACCACTGTCATTCAAGCTAGGCCAACCAGGAACATTTCCAGACCAAACCACAACAAAAGCTTCTAATGTTCATCAGAGACATGGATGACTTACATTTATTCACATAAAATAGAATTATTCCCATCAAAACACACAAAAAGTAGGAGTACAATTTGAAATAACTGCTATTTGAAATTCTAATCAAAAATACATTTAAACTTCTTAATTATTTACTTTGAATAGCATCACAGTCAGTTTGTACAGTTGTACCTAATAAATCTAAAGCCATTTACAGAGGAATAGTTAATATGTTAACTACTTAAACAAGATATTTAAATAGTTTTATGAGAGATGGACAGGCTGCAAAATTGATTGAAGTACTGTACAGTCATTCCACTGTTACAAACATTCAATTAAACAGTGACGGTTACTTTAAGTCTAAAATATATCCCACACAATTCATCAATCAGTCAAACTGACAGAGATATTCATCATACATGTTATTGTAACTATACATTTCTCTTTTTACTAATATCTTTTTACACTACATGACAGTAAATAAGTGAAGCTCTCAAATTATATAGAGCAGACTTTATTTAATGGGTCGTCTTTCTGCTAAGAATACTAACGTGATTTTTGACAGTTCCTTTAAACTGTACAAACATTAGTTCTGTTGTTAGAATCAGTTACGACTTTTAGCCAAGGTCAAGGCCTATCTTCCTCCCAATGATTTGGAGAAAGTTATTCATGCTTTTATTACCTCCAGACTTGACTACTGTAATTCTCTTTATGTGGGTTTAGACCAGTCTTCACACTAGTCCAAAATGCAGCTGCTCGTTTTTTAACTGGAAAAAGACAGCATGATCACATAACTCCAATATTGACCTACCTCCACTTGCTTCCTGTTTGTTTCAGGATTGATTTTAAGATTTGATTGCTTGTTTATAAGGTTTTAAATGGGCTGGCTCCTTCTTATCTATCAGATCTATTGTACCTTCATACACCATAGAGCACTGAGGTCTACCGACCAGTTGCTCCTGGATGTGCTGAGATCCAGCCTGAAAAACAGAGGCAACCAGGCTTTTGCTGTTGTTGTGCCAAATCTGTGGAATCATTTGCTGATTCGTATCAGATCTGCACAGTCCTTCAAACCTTTAAATCACTGCTGAAGTCCATCTCTTTTCACTGACTTTTAATTCGAGCTGAGCTTTGTCATCTTGATTTTAGCTTGATTTTAACTTTAATTGAGCTGCATTTCTTTATTATTGTTGTGTTTTTTGTAATACTGTTTTTATTTAATCCAATGCTGTATATTGGTGTCTGTTATTTGTTATTTTAAGCATGTTCAGCACTTTGGTCAGCTGTTGGCTGTTTGTAAATGTGCTATATAAATACATTTTGACTTGACTTGACTAGAAAACACATGCTCAAAAAAGGTTAATCATGACATTAACTAGGAGGATGCTAAAGCTATTAGCGAGCTAGTCACACAAGAATGGCACTGACAGTACAGCCAAGATGTTCAATACTAACATGCTAGCTTTTGCATTGATTATATTGTGGGGTGTTTTCCTAAATGTGAATGAGATGTGATGTAGTTGGAGATGTTTAGTGATAATGATATGCTGCAAGTCAGTTTTATTTGGATCTAACTGTAGAACAGCTCTGAGCTGCAGCAGAGACCACAGACTGATTCCACCACTAACTCAGCAGCACAAAGCACACATCCACAGTGAACTCAGACTGAGGGCCTGAAGCCTTTATGGACTGAAGAACGCTTGCCTTAAGGTTTGTGTAGATCAGGTTTGTCCAGTCAGCCATTGGGTGAGCTCCTCCAGTATGGCTGACATTTGTGTTATATCACTTCATAGTTTATTCATAATTGTACATTTTTGTGTTAATGTGTGGTGATGTCAATGAACCAGTGTATTATTTTTTTAGTTATATTAACTTTCAACTTGTTCTAACTCAATAATGTAAAGAGTGGATAGAGGATTTGTCACTGTTAACTGTAAAGTGAATGTTTTTGAGTTGGGTCTGTAAATGTGAACAAAGTGGGAGGTCCTGTTTTCTTCAGCTCTCTGGTGGCTAGACAGTCCCTAAGGCAGAACAATATATACAAAGAGTTCAGTCAATTTTCCAACATTCGCTTTCTGTGACTTCAGTGACTATGATGTTAATGCAGTTTACGTTGTTCTAGCTTCATTTGTTTGCATATAGTTTAAAGTTATCCATGTTAGTGACGTGGTGTCTTCATTAATCACTTTGGTCCAAACAGAAAGTTTTATTCTCCTGAAGGCGATGCTTACTAACCCTGGGATTTAATGACTTTTGCAACCAGCTGGTTAAATTTTAAAGTTTATTCGATGAAATTATTCAAGATCTTCTCAGCAGACGTGAATGTGAAAGGTGAACAGTGAGCGGTGAACGGTGAGCTTGAACGGTGAGCGGTGAACGGTGAACGGTTCCTGGATGATAACAATTGTTTTTGCCCTTTTTCATCATTTTACATTTTGGCATAACTACCAGCAGCATAGCCTCCACTGACCACTTGTCACAACTCATATGTCTCAGTGGCTCTGGTTTCTGGCTCTGTCCATCATGATGCAACTGTCTGACCACAGGTCATTGGGTGACGTCACCACGGCTAAAAGGAGGGAGCCAATCCATGATAAGAAGACATAAACCCAGTTACAGGCTGTAAGTGAATGGGAGACATGTTCATACATGTCACTTTGATGACATACATCTCAAGGTTTTATTTTTTAAGTAAGTACTAATTTTTAAAATCAAATTACAAAAGGAAGCCAGTTAAATAAAACCAGTGACATCACTCATGATGATTAAAGCCAGGAGCATGAACGTGCTAAATTCTTACCATGAAATTGATTTTTGTTCAACATTTCCAGCTGAAGTGAAAATTTTGGTCTGTGACCTAAAACATTAAAGATCAGAGTGTTACAAAAATAATGGGAATAATCATAATAAAAATTACAACAGGGAAAGAAACAGACCATTGAAAGTTATTACAGCTGTAAATATTATGTCCCGTTATCGGCGACAGCTGTGGCCGGATGCACTGGGTTGTAGAAAGGCTGTCCGTCCATTCCCCTCTCATGAACCACATAACTAGAGGGGAATTTATTCAAAACATTTGACACAAAGGTCCAATTTGACTGAAGGATGAACTGATTAGATTTTGGTGGTCAAAGGTCACTATGGCCTCACATAAGAAATGTTTGGACATAATGTCACATCTGGCTCATTGCAACTGACAAAGGAGGGGAACCGACAGGTCTGCCAAATGAATGTATTTCATTCTAAAAGTAAGTATAATAGTAAACAATGACAAAAAAAGGCAGGAAGTGTGGCTTATCAGCAGAGGTGATGAGCCTCTGAGAGAGACAGAGAGACAGAGAGAGAGACAGACAGAGACAGAAAGCGAAAAAAGACAGAGAGAGACAGAGAAAAAAGACAGACAGAGACAGAGAGAGAGAAAAAAGACAGAGAGAGACAGAGAAAAAAGACAGAGAGAGAGACAGACAGAGACAGAGAGAGAGAAAAAGACAGAGAGAGACAGAGAAAAAAGACAGACAGAGACAGAGCTGGAAATTCCTGCCTCACTTGAATGACTTCATAAAGACTGTTTCTGTTGAGACAAGTTTATGAACTGACATCACAGTGTGCTGCTCTTTCTCTCTTGTTAAAAGTCAGTCTAGCTCACCCAGCAGTCTGCTTGGCCCTATCTCCTGCCCAATGCAGAGTGGTGCACAACGTAGCACAAGAGTCCATGTCAGAGTCTAAGACGTCATTTTCACACCCAGCATTCATGTTGTAGTAGTATGTGGTCAGGTGTTAAAATGAGGTGTGGTCAGGTGTTAAATGAGGTGTGGTCAGGTGTTAAAATGAGGTGTGGTCAGGTGTTAAATGAGGTGTGGTCAGGTGTTAAATGAGGTGTGGTCAGGTGTTAAAATGAGGTGTGGTCAGGTGTTAAATGAGGTGTGGTCAGGTGTTAAAATGAGGTGTGGTCAGGTGTTAAATGAGGTGTGGTCAGGTGTTAAAATGAGGTGTGGTCAGGTGTTAAAATGAGGTGTGGCCAGATGTTAAAATGAGGTGTGGTCAGGTGTTAAATGAGGTGTGGTCAGGTGTTAAATGAGGTGTGGTCAGGTGTTAAAATGAGGTGTGGTCAGGTGTTAAATGAGGTGTGATAAACAGTGTTAAAATTAGGTGTGGTCAGGTGTTAAAATTAGGTGTGATCAGGTGTTAACTGAGGTGTGGTCAGGTGTTAAAATGAGGTGTAGTCAGGTGTTATAATGACGTGTGGTCAGGTGTTAAAATGAGGTGTGGTCAGGTGTTAAATGAGGTGTGGTCAGGTGTTAAAATGAGGTGTGATCAGGTGTTAACTGAGGTGTGGTCAGGTGTTAAAATGAAGTGTAGTCAGGTGTTATAATGACGTGTGGTCAGGTGTTAAAATGACGTGTGGTCAGGTGTTAAAATGAGGTGTGGTCAGGTGTTAAAATGAGGTGTGATCAGGTGTTAAATGAGGTGTGGTCAGGTGTTAAAATGAGGTGTGGTCAGGTGTTAAAATGAGGTGTGGCCAGATGTTAAAATGAGGTGTGGTCAGGTGTTAAATGAGTTGTGGTCAGGTGTTAAATGAGGTGTGGTCAGGTGTTAAAATGAGGTGTGGTCAGGTGTTAAATGAGGTGTGGTCAGGTGTTAAATGAGGTGTGGTCAGGTGTTAAAATGAGGTGTGGTCAGGTGTTAAATGAGGTGTGATAAAAAGTGTTAAAATGAGGTGTGGTCAGGTGTTAAAGGAGGTGTGGTCAGGTGTTAAATGAGGTGTGGTCAGGTGTTAAATGAGGTGTGGTCAGGTGTTGAAATGAGGTGTGGTCAGGTGTTAAATGAGGTGTGGTCAGGTGTTAAATGAGGTGTGGTCAGGTGTTAAATGAGGTGTGGTTAGGTGTTAAAATGAGGTGTGGTCAGGTGTTAAATGAGGTGTGGTCAGGTGTTAAAATGAGGTGTGATCAGGTGTTAAATGAGGTGTGGTCAGGTGTTAAAATGAGGTGTGATCAGGTGTTAAATGAGGTGTGGTCAGGTGTTAAAATGAGGTGTAATCAGGTGTTAAATGAGGTGTGGTCAGGTGTTAAAATGAGGTGTGATCAGGTGTTAAATGAGGTGTGGTCAGGTGTTAAAATGAGGTGTGGTCAGGTGTTAAAATGAGGTGTGGCCAGATGTTAAAATGAGGTGTGGTCAGGTGTTAAATGAGGTGTGGTCAGGTGTTAAAATGAGGTGTGGCCAGGTGTTAAATGAGGTGTGGTCAGGTGTTAAATGAGGTGTGGTCAGGTGTTAAAATGAGGTGTGGTCAGGTGTTAAATGAGGTGTGATAAAAAGTGTTAAAATGAGGTGTGGTCAGGTGTTAAATGAGGTGTGGTCAGGTGTTAAATGAGGTGTGGTCAGGTGTTAAATGAGGTGTGGTTAGGTGTTAAAATGAGGTGGCAAAGAAGGCAAACACTATTAAATTCTGTGATTAAAAGGCCCAGTCAAATGAACTGTGACCCACCTGAACCTGAAATCTCGCACCTGCTTCTAAGATGCCGTCTTGACCTATGGCCTTTTCCACTCATCTTCTTCTCTAGCTTCACACTGCAGCTTAAGGGTTTATAGCTAAAGGCAAACAGATAATGTTTAACAAAGCTGCAGCCTTTCCATCCTTTGGCCAAACATCCAGTCCCTGAAGAACTGTTTGTCCTTGACATGTTTAATGGGAATCTTTGGTGGAAAAAAATACAAAAAAGATCTGATTGACATCAGATAAGGCACATAATGTGACCTAACATCTAAAATAATGTTTAAAGTGACAAATAAACTGCTCCAGCAGTATTTGGATGAAAGAGCGCCGTGAGTCTAAAGATGCCTTTGGGAAACCCAATGCCGGTCTGTCAGTCACCATGTAATCCCGTCCAGGAAGCGCTCCTTTGTCTGTGTGTGAGCGTTGGAGCGCCGACGTCACCAGGATCTGTTTTCACCAGCAGAGATCACAGGCAGAGGATGAACAGATCAGAGAGACAAAAGGACCTGTGAAGGGTTAAAAGTACACAGAACATTCCTCCTCTGCCTCATTCTAGGAACAGACAGAACATTTGAACAAGACAGGAACACAGAGAGGTAGAGAGGTGCTCAGATGAGAACATGGGTTTACAATGTACACAAAGAAGAGAGGACAGCTGTGGATGAGATGTGAAACATGATTAAATTGATGGATTTATGCTCTATGTTAAAGACGGATACAGAGACGTCTGTTAATCAGACAGGTTTTCAGACAGCTTACTGATACGGAGGAGAAGGACGAAACAGAGCAATACCAGCGGAAATGGATGATGGTAGTGTAGCGACAATTCATGCAAGGCATAACAAATGTGTACAGAAACAACGAAGAAGAAAAAAGGTATTTGAAAAGGTGAAAAAACTCTCCATCCTTAAGTCTCAATGTACGTAATGACGTCACAGACCATCGCCGAGTACATCGTTACCTCTGACTTTAGCACTTTGTATTCACTAGCTACATCACAACCTCCTCCGACTGTCACCATATTTGTTTTGTTGAAACTTTTGACTCTTCACTGCCCTCCTGTGGTTGTATCGATGTCGATGTAAAGGCATAGGGAAGTATGAAAACATTGACGGTCAGACCGTTTATGGAAGGACGTCTCCATTTACGTACGCAGAGGGAGGATAAATGGGCCGTAACAGATCAGGACGGAGACATCGCATCATATCAGACCAGTTCTAAACAGATGTGTTCAGAACAGTCCGGTTGATTGGCCTGTGGTGTTGCTGGTTGCAGCTTTCTTGAGAAACATTCATAGAAACAACTTCACACTTCCTGCTTCCTTGGACCCCAACAAACACCTGCCATTATATAATTGATTATCTATCAATGCTAGAGTCTACAAGTGATGTTGGTGTAAAAGCTGAGAGAACAGCTGACATAAAGAGTCAAACCAACCAACACTGGTAAAACACTCGAATAAAGGTAATAAACAACACTTCTAACCCTGAGACCCACAAGAAGACCTTTCTGGTTTTACATTCCTTTTTGTTTTACCTTATAAAGTTATATTATTCATTCATTTTCTGTAACCTCTTATCCTGTGTAGGGTGGGGTGGGGGGGGGGGGGGGGGCTGGAGCCTATCCCAGCTGACTTTGTGTGGGAGGCGGGGTTCATCCTGGACAAGTCACCAGTTCATCACATTGAAAGACCACCACCATTCAGACTCACATTCAGACCTACAGTCAGTTTAGAGTCACCAGTTCATCTATACTGATGTTTTTGGTGGGAGGAAGCTGGAGAACATGGAGAGAACCCACACAGACAGGGGAGAACATGGAGAGAACCCACACAGACACAGGGAGAACATGGAGGGAACCCACACAGACAGGGGAGAACATGGAGAGAACCCACACAGACACGGGGAGAACATGGACGGAACCCACACAGACACAGGGAGAACATGGAGAGAACCCACACAGACATGGGGAGAACATGGAGGGAACCCACACAGACATGGGAAGAACATGGAGGGAACCCACACAGACACGAGGAGAACATGGAGGGAACCCACACAGACATGGGAAGAACATGGAGGGAACCCACACAGACACGAGGAGAACATGGAGATTAACCACAGAAAAGTCCCAGGTCCTCAGCTGGATCTGAACCCAGGACCTTCTAGCTGTGAGGCAACAGTGCACCACCATGCTGCCCTAAAGTTATATTATTTATATATAATTAATTAATTATATTCTGAAGTTATCATATTTACAGTATCAGGTTCGACATTAACAAGCCCAGATCCCATTCGCCTACTGAGGGGGATATTAATAAAGTCTCCTGCTGCTGAGGAGTATGATGTCACTCTGCTACCTACTACTATCACTAAATTCACAGAAGAGCCACGATTTATCACAAGATTGACATAAATCCACACGAGACAATTAATCATGTCTGACAAAAACAAATGAAATGTGTCAAACAGTTTCCTCAAAATCTTAAAAAAAAAAATCTTCTGCCACTAATTTCATTCAAGGGTCCAAATTCAGGGTTGCACCTTATAAATGATGTTTACATAAAGCTCAGTTTGATCACATCAAATCAAATCTTAAAAAGTAACTTAATGTTGACTTTCAATTTTCAACATTAAGACATTGATGTGTTGTTACATCAGAAAACATCCACAATAACGCCTTCTGTCCAACAGACCCTTTAACTGAGACCAAACCCTGTTAACACCAGAGAAGCACTGGGTGGATGGATACGTTGTCCATCAAGAAATAGTTCCAGCAAGAGTTCACCTATTCTGTTTGTTTACTGAGTACACAAAAATGATACACTATTTCCTCATTTCTCTGTATTTAACACACAAACATGAAGCATCTTCTCACCTCACCAGTAGAAAGAACACAGATCAGTGTTTTGCAGACTTCAGACTGTCCCTCTCACCATCCTGTGACCCTGGTCTGTTGTAGTGCAGTTCAGCCTCAGTCTGGTTCTCCCTCTGGGGAGTTTGTTGACAATCAGATTCAAATATTACATAAATAAGATTATGTAATATTCTGTTTTTGTGCTGACAGGCTGACTGGTAGGCGATGACGTAATCCTCTGCTGCTGCAGCTCAACAGCTTCATGATGACAGCTGGGATTATCGGCCACAGTCCTTTAGTGCCTTGCTCAGCAGAACTCCAAACACTGGCTGCTGGACAGAAATTTAAGATGACCGGGAAATCCAGGATTTGTTCTTCTTCTGGCACTGACTGTAATAACACAAATACTGTTGATGACGCCAGACACTGCTTCGTATGAAAAAACATCTGTAGACTCCGGGAGGAGGAAGAGTGTCGGGTCGCAATCACTCATAAATCCTTACCTGACCAATCAGAATTCATAAAAAAGAAAAAAGTTGTTCATAATACTGCAAGTGTTGCTGGAGATTTTGCCTTTATGACCGTTTCCCTTCTCCATGTGGGTGAGTAAGTGGGTGAAGTTGTGCATTAGCAGAATGGTAGTGGTTTGAGGGCAACATCAGCTTCCTTGTAAGATAAATGAAAGAACATTTGTGTGTTTTCATTTCACTTCTAATATATAATCAATACTATATTTACACAAAATAAAATAAAATTTGGGCTTTTTGTCTAGAAGTTGGTGAAAATAATGATTTTAGCCGTTTAGCTCCATTCACTCCCATTCATTGACTCCTTCTAGAGCGCCCTCTAAGTGAACTGCAGCTGATTTTGGAACAATGGAGTTAATGGGCAGTGAACAGGCTGATGTAGAAGGGCTGTGGTTCCATTTTCATGTGACTGTTGGTTTGGTTCTTTGTTAGCAGGATTATGCTAACTGTACCAGACAGATTTCCACAAAACTGGGTAGAAGAATGGGGGGAGGGGCCAGGACAGAAGCCATTAAAGTTGGTCAGGATCCAGACAAAAGGGGCGGGGCCAGAAGTGAATTTCCACTTTGATTATAAAGTGATTTGAATGAAACTTTGTGTGTGTGTTTGTGTGCGTGTGTGTGTGTGTGTGTGTGTGTGTGTGTGTGTGTGTGTGTGTGTGTATGGAACTAGCTCACTCTTTACATAACGCTTACAAGGTGTTGTTTGGAATGAAAGACTGAAGGTGTAAGCATATTAGTCACATCAGGTGTCAGTTAAGTGTTGATTGATATGATGATGTTCAAAGGTGAAAACATTTCAAACATACCAAAACCTGTGTTTAAGGCCCTGAGGAAAGTTTTTCCTCTCTCTCCTCCTACACACTCAAAAGTATTATAAAGTAATATAAAGTAATATTAAGTATTATAAAGTAATATAAAGTATTATAAAGTAATTTCAAGTAAGTATTATAAAGTAATATAAAGTATTAAAGTATTATAAAGTATTATAAAGTAATCTAAAGTATTATAACGTATTAAAGTATTATAAAGTGTTATTAAGTATTATAAAGAGAGAGAGAGCAGCGCGTCAGCACACATGTCTAGACACACCCCCTGGCGTGTTTGACCCTGTGAGCCTAACCCTGACCCTCAGTCAGCTGAACCCAGTGAACCCAGAACCCCAACAGAGGAGCTCCAGTTCAAACCATCCCTTTATGATTTTGTGCCTTCGTCATTTTTCATGAACCTTCTCTGAATCTGCTCCTTCCTTTGTCTGGTTTTTATTTGTTCAAAGATGATAAAGTAAAAGCTCTCCACAGCTGGCTGAGTTTGTGTCTGCAACCCTTAGAAGTTATTTATGGCCACTTTAGACGACTCACACGGAAACTCTGAAGGTTTGTTACTCGTCCTGTTGTTCAGGTTCCCTCACTAGAACCTCTTTGTATTCACGGTTTTACCTCAATGAGTGAGGAACGTTCCTGCAGAATTAGACTTCATGTTTGACTCTGATCCGGACAGTTTCAGGGGGAAATGAGTCACTTCAGATCAGCAGAGACCACATCACTTAGATCACTGAGGGGTTTTCCTGCTTAGCTGATGGACTTTTTCCTTTCTCTCCTCGACCTGGATCCTGACATCCGTCTGCTGCTCTGATGGGATCTGTGTTAATACTTGGGTCAAGAATGACATAAAATTGTTTAATTGTTTAATTGTGATCTCTGTGTAAAGAGGAGAGAGGGAGACTGAACAAGGTTCTATTAGAGGAGTTGGTAGTAGTCCATGTGTTGACTGTGGGTGTGGCTGCCTCCTTCTCACTAGTCTTTACTAAGTCAAGCTCTTCCATGGAGAGAACCCACACAGACATGAGGAGAACCAGGAGGGAACCCACACAGACATGAGGAGAACATGGAAAGAACCCACACAGACATGAGGAGAACCAGGAGGGAACCCACACAGACATGGGGAGAACATGGAAAGAACCCACACAGACATGAGGAGAACCAGGAGGGAACCCACACAGACATGAGGAGAACATGGAAAGAACCCACACAGACATGAGGAGAACCAGGAGGGAACCCACACAGACATGAGGAGAACATGGAAAGAACCCACACAGACATGAGGAGAACCAGGAGGGAACCCACACAGACATGGGGAGAACATGGAGAGAACCCACACAGACATGGGGAGAACATGGAGAGAACCCACACAGACACGGGGAGAACATGTCTAAATTTAGTGTAAATGAATTTCTTTCAGTCCATAAAAACATCACATCCTCAAAAGAAAACTAAAAAAGTCTCTTTTAAACTGAACTGAGCCCAACAATCTCTTAATGATGGGAGCAGAATCCTATGTAATCTTATCTAATTGATGAGCCCTGGTCCACAGGAGAAGCAGCTCTTGCCCCATTCACACAGCCTTTTCAAGGCAGGACTGGTGCGCCTTTATTCCACCCCAGTGTTGTGCATAAATGCAGTGAAGGTATAATGGTGTTCTGTTTGTTCCACCTGTGACAGCAGTGGAGGCAGTAACAGCGTTGGACAGGGCTGGGACGCTTTGATGATGTATTATGTTTGTAGCCAAACAGGAAGACTTAAAAAGCAGCTAGTAGCAGTTAGCAGCTAACTGAGAGAAGAAGAAAATCAACCAGAGCGGTGCTTTTCTGCCATTATCTTGTTCACAGTAAACTAAAGGTGTCGTAGAAAAGGGTCTTGTTGTGGTGCTGTTGCCTGATCTCTGTGTAAAAAGGGCCTTTAAACCTTTTTTAAAGCTGCATTAATTGATTTTTGGCAACCTGGAGGCAACAGAACAAGATGTAAACACAACATGTTATGATCTGAAGTTGTTAGTATTTCTGTACTTTCACATCCTCCAGACACAGAACATTATCACACTTCTTAAGTCACATTTATTTCCACCAGATGAGTCAAATATTAACTCTCCTTCTAACTCTGGTTTGGTCTCCACCAACCTCTGAGAAAAATACGGAGGTCTTCACCTGATGTTCCACGTTCTTCACCAGATAGTCTCTATCTGTATCCCTGTGTCTGTAATAAACAGGGTTTTATCAGAGGTAATTTGATGAACACAGCTGCTTCTAAAGCTCCAAACACAGAGACTTAGAATGTGGTAAATAACATAAAATATCAAACAAACATGTCATTGTTTTAAAAGCTCTTTAACTCGAGGTAGCTAAAAAACAGAAAAGCTGAATGATAGAAATGAGCTAAATGTAAAGTTCAATATTAGTCAAAAAGTTTTGAAACAGTCAAACAAGTAAAGAAAAAAAAGATTCAAACTCTGTGAATGGAAATGTACCAGCTGGTAATATAATCATAAATTCTGCTGATATCTGTGTGTGTGTGTGTGTGTGTGTGTGTGTGTGTGTGTGTGTGTGTGTGTGTGTGTGTGTGTGTGTGTGTGTGTGTGTGTGTGTGTGTGTGTGTGTGTGTGTGTGTGTGTGTGTGTGTGTGTGTGAATGTGTGTTACTATTATGTTTGCATAGTGTTGTCAGTCAGGCCCATTGACCACTTATCTAGCAGTAAATAAGTGACATGAGTGAACAGAACTAACAGCCTGGAATGAAGCTGCTGTCAACAATAACACTTGTGCATCTTGCACCATTACACACATGCAGTCAGTGAATGTAACAGTGGTGGTCACATGCTTATAAACATGTGACCAGTTCAAACACTTTGGAAAAGACCAGCGCTGTCAGAGAACAGAGACCTGGTGCTGATAGGCAAAGTGTGACCAACTTTATATTTACAGCTAAAGCATCTTAAACCTTTCCACAGTCAGTTATCAGTTCTTTTGAGAGAACCAGGCGATAACGATTAAAGTTCAAGTTTAGACGTTTTCACAGTGAAGGTCTGTAAAACATTTCCACCATGGTGTTGATGGTGCAATAAAAATATCTAACAGAATAAGGACGATAAGGACGTCTTATTTTGCTAAAACCATGTCAGTCTAATACTATCATGCAGCTGCTGTTTAAAAATCTCCTCATTAAAGGAGTCTCTGAGGACGGAATCACCTAAAAACCAAATCAAATCTCACATTTGTTCCTTCCATTATTCCCCTGACACAATCACAGATTTTAACTACTTCTTTGTGCTTGTAAGTTGGTATTTTATCCACATCAGCGTGTCCTAAGATGCAACACAAAGTTAAAACACTGCTGGTCTCTGTGGCGCAGTCTGTAATCAGTCAACACACTGAGGCTGATGGTCTTTAAAATCGATTGGAGTACGATATATAGAACTATGAGACAGTGTATAGACTCATATATAAACATGCGTGCATTTCACTGAAAAAAGGCTAAAGCCTGAAATTATGAATGACAGACACACAGCTATGACCACATGTGACTGGGTCCTCTGACAGAAAGTAACTCAGGTGTTTATTAGCATTAAGATAAACTATCCTTAGTCAAGTATTACCATAAAAATAAAAGTAGTAGAAGTGTGTGTTACTGTGTGTATCTGCCTGTATGTTGCCATCATCCCTTATGCTGCTGTGTTAGGGACGTTTAGGAAGATGTTTCTGGAGAGAGACAGTCGATTGTCTAATTTCATTTCCAGCTCTAATGACTGTGGTTTGGTGGCTCGCCAACTGGAGGTGTTGGTATTTGACGCGGTACAACTAAACAATGAGCTGAAACTGAACATGTGGTGACATTTTGTCTGTCCATCACCTCTTTAAAGGTTTCAGTTGGTGGTTTACAGGCCAAAGTTAGGGCCAGACTGTGTTGTTATTATTACCAGTAATGGTGTGTTGGAGAAACAACACCAACACAAAGAGGCAGCCATCAGTGGCACCGTCTGGTTTATATTAATTCCAATTACTATGATGTTTAACAGTATTATAGTCATTGATAATATGTCTGTAATGAACAATTATTAGATGCTTTTATTATGTCTTAGTCTGGAAACTGTTTCACTCTTAAGCTCCAGGGGAAAGCTAAAGTGAACAAACTGGATGAACGTGTAAAAACACTGCAGTGTCGTGACGTAGGCGACCTGGATACCACTGTCATGTGAGCAGACGTGAACTCCCTCTCCTCCTCCTCCATCAGAGTATTGATGCTCCTCATTTCCCTTTTCATTCTATAATTGACATCTCTCCTTTGTCTCCCTTACTCAAGTTTACATATTATATTAGGAGGTTTTGGTTTTAATGTGTATTTTTGAAGAAAATGCAGGCACTGTAAAACCTTAATGTAAGTTAACAGTGAAATCTTGACTGTATTAATGTCATACAGTGACCTGCTGTAAACTGCAATGCAATCCGGGAGAAATAATCCATGATCCGTGTCCTTGACTCAAACTTTCTAGTTCATCCTGTAAAAACTGGAAAAAGCACATCAGTAATTTTTAATGACCTTTATTAGTATCTTTTTCTATCATTGGTATTACTATTATTAGTATAGCTTTGTAGTTGTAGTTCAAATACAATTAGCATACTGTAAATATATATTTGCCATATATCTGTTCATAGAATACAGTCATTCTAAAATACTGTACTCTGCAGGTGAAGCTGCTGTCAGTTAATTACAGTAAATTTACAGTGAAAACTTTACAGTGTGTGGTTGAATGACAAGTCTGTAACTCTGTTTTTCAAAATATATTCAAAATAAATTAACTTCCCTGTCTTCGTTAAAAGCCACCAAAATCCACAGAGAGGTTCTGTGGCTGGTTTTATGACCCTGAGCCATGTTTTGAGTGTCATTAGGATTTTTGTGTGCTGATTTTTGCTTATTTCTCTGTTTGTCCTGTTTTTGTGTTGGGAGTTATCCTTTTTATTTTTTTTTTAGGTCAGTTAGTTTGTGTCTCCAGTGACTCCACACAGCTGCACTGGGTGAACCAGTATAATTGTGTACGATGTGTCCCGTTGTTCTGTGTGTCATTGTGTGTTTAAAGTCTGCCTGGAGACTGTAGTTCCAAATATACTGTAGAGCAAAACCACCAAATCACAACATCTATTTTTAACACAGGGGGCGTGGTCTCGTACAATTAAACCAGATAAATGTGCACAGATGAGACAGACACATGTGCAGATACATGTAGATCTGTGCAGAAGCAGTGACATCTGCTTCTAGTATGTGCCGTGTTGGTGTGTTCCAGTCGTGTTGGTGTGTTCTGGTCGTGTTGGTGTGTTCCAGTCGTGTTGGTGTGTTCCGGTCGTGTTGGTGTGTTCCGGTCGTGTTAGTGTGTTCCAGTCGTGGTGGTGTGTTCCGGCCGTGTTGGTGTGTTCCGGCCATGTTGGTGTGTTCCAGCCGTGTTGGTGTGTGTTCAAGTCGTGTTGGTGTGTTCCAGCCGTGTTGGTGTGTGTTCAAGTCGTGTTGATGTGTTCCAGCCTTGTTGGTGTGTGTTCCGGTCGTGTTGGTGTGTTCCGGTCGTGTTGGTGTGTTCCGGTCGTGCTGGTGTGTTCCGGTCGTGTTAGTGTGTTCCAGTCGTGGTGGTGTGTTCCGGTCGTGTTGGTGTGTTCCGGTCGTGCTGGTGTGTTCCGGTCGTGTTGGTGTGTTCCAGTCGTGGTGGTGTGTTCCGGCAGTGTTGGTGTGTTCCGGCCGTGTTGGTGTGTTCCGGCCGTGTTGGTGTGTTCCAGTCGTGTTAGTGTGTTCCAGCCGTGTTGGTGTGTTCCAGCCTTGTTGGTTTGTGTTCAAGTCGTGTTGGTGTGTTCCGGTCGTGTTGGTGTGTTCCGGTCGTGTTAGTGTGTTCCAGTCGTGGTGGTGTGTTCCGGTCATGTTAGTGTGTTCCAGCCGTGTTGGTGTGTTCCGGCCATGTTGGTGTGTTCCAGTCGTGTAAGTGTGTTCCAGCCGTGTTGGTGTGTTCCGGCCATGTTGGTGTGTTCCAGCCTTGTTGGTGTGTTCCAGCCGTGTTGGTGTGTTCCAGCCGTGTTGGTGTCTTCCAGCCGTGTTGGTGTTTTCCAGCCGTGTTAGTGTGTTCCAGCCGTGTTGGTGTGTTTCAGTCGTGTTGGTGTGTTCCAGTCATGTTGGTGTGTTCCAGTTGTTTTGGTGTGTTCCAGCCATGTTGGTATGTTCCAGTCATGTTGGTATGTTCCAGTCATGTTGGTGTTTTCCAGCCGTGTTGGTGTGTTCCAGTCATGTTGGTATGTTCAAGTCGTGTTGGTGTTTTCCAGCCGTGTTGGTGTGTTCCAGTCATATTGGTGTGTTCCAGCCGTGTTGGTGTGTTCCAGTTGTTTTGGTGTGTTCTAGCCGTGTTAGTGTGTTCCAGCCGTGTTGGTGTGTTTCAGCCGTGTTGGTGTTTTCCAGTCGTGTTAGTGTGTTCCAGCCGTGTTGGTGTGTTTCAGTCGTGTTGGTGTGTTCCAGTCGTGTTGGTGTGTTCCAGTCATGTTGGTATGTTCAAGTCATGTTGGTATGTTCCAGTCGTGTTGGTGTTTTCCAGCCGTGTTGGTGTGTTCCAGTCATGTTGGTATGTTCCAGTCATGTTGGTATGTTCAAGTCATGTTGGTGTTTTCCAGCCGTGTTGGTGTGTTCCAGTCATGTTGGTGTGTTCCAGTTGTTTTGGTGTGTTCCAGCCGTGTTGGTATGTTCCAGTCATGTTGGTATGTTCCAGTCATGTTGGTGTTTTCCAGCCGTGTTGGTGTGTTCCAGTCATGTTGGTGTGTTCCAGTCATGTTGGTATGTTCAAGTCATGTTGGTATGTTCCAGTCATGGTAGTGTTTTCCAGTCGTGTTGGTGTGTTCCAGTCGTATTGGTGTGTTCCAGCCGTGTTGGTGTTTTCCAGTCGTGTTGTGTTTTCCAGCCGTGTTGGTGTGTTCGAGTCATATTGGTGTGTTCCAGCCGTGTTGGTGTGTTCCAGTTGTTTTGGTGTGTTCTAGCCGTGTTGGTGTGTTCCAGTCGTGTTGGTGTGTTCCAGCTGTGCTAGTGTGTTCCAGCCGTGTTGGTGTTTTCCAGTCGTGTTAATGTGTTCCAGCCGTGTTGGTGTGTTTCAGCCGTGTTGGTGTTTTCCAGTCGTGTTAGTGTGTTCCAGCCGTGTTGGTGTGTTTCAGTCGTGTTGGTGTGTTCCAGCCGTGTTGGTGTGTTTCAGTCGTGTTGGTGTGTTCCAGTCGTGTTGGTGGGTTCCAGTCATGTTGGTATGTTCAAGTCATGTTGGTATGTTCCAGTCGTGTTGGTGTTTTCCAGTCATGTTGGTATGTTCAAGTCATGTTGGTATGTTCCAGTCATGTTGGTGTTTTCCAGCCGTGTTGGTGTGTTCCAGTCATGTTGGTGTGTTCCAGTTGTTTTGGTGTGTTCCAGCCGTGTTGGTATGTTCCAGTCATGTTGGTATGTTCCAGTCATGTTGGTGTTTTCCAGTCGTGTTAGTGTGTTCCAGCCGTGTTGGTGTGTTTCAGTCGTGTTGGTGTGTTCCAGTCGTGTTGGTGTGTTCCAGTCATGTTGGTATGTTCAAGTCATGTTGGTATGTTCCAGTCGTGTCGGTGTTTTCCAGCCGTGCTGGTGTGTTCCAGTCATGTTGGTATGTTCCAGTCATGTTGGTATGTTCAAGTCATGTTGGTGTTTTCCAGCCGTGTTGGTGTGTTCCAGTCATGTTGGTGTGTTCCAGTTGTTTTGGTGTGTTCCAGCCGTGTTGGTATGTTCCAGTCATGTTGGTATGTTCAAGTCATGTTGGTGTTTTCCAGCCGTGTTGGTGTGTTCCAGTCATGTTGGTGTGTTCCAGTCATGTTGGTATGTTCAAGTCATGTTGGTATGTTCCAGTCATGGTAGTGTTTTCCAGTCGTGTTGGTGTGTTCCAGTCATGTTGGTGTTTTCCAGCCGTGTTGGTGTGTTCCAGTCATGTTGGTGTGTTCCAGTTGTTTTGGTGTGTTCCAGCCGTGTTGGTATGTTCCAGTCATGTTGGTGTGTTCCAGTCATGTTGGTATGTTCAAGTCATGTTGGTATGTTCCAGTCATGGTAGTGTTTTCCAGTCGTGTTGGTGTGTTCCAGTCGTATTGGTGTGTTCCAGCCGTTTTGGTGTGTTCCAGCCGTGTTGGTGTTTTCCAGTCGTGTTGGTGTTTTCCAGCTGTGTTGGTGTGTTCCAGTCATATTGGTGTGTTCCAGCCGTGTTGGTGTGTTCCAGTTGTTTTGGTGTGTTCTAGCCGTGTTAGTGTGTTCCAGTCGTGTTGGTGTGTTCCAGCTGTGCTAGTGTGTTCCAGCCGTGTTGGTGTTTTCCAGTCGTGTTAATGTGTTCCAGCCGTGTTGGTGTTTTCCAGCCGTGTTGGTGTGTTCCAGTCATGTTGGTGTGTTCCAGTTGTTTTGGTGTGTTCCAGCCGTGTTGGTATGTTCCAGTCATGTTGGTGTGTTCCAGTCATGTTGGTGTTTTCCAGCCGTGTTGGTGTGTTCCAGTCATGTTGGTGTGTTCCAGTTGTTTTGGTGTGTTCCAGCCGTGTTGGTATGTTCCAGTCATGTTGGTGTGTTCCAGTCATGTTGGTATGTTCAAGTCATGTTGGTATGTTCCAGTCATGTTGGTGTTTTCCAGCCGTGTTGGTGTGTTCCAGTCGTATTGGTGTGTTCCAGCCGTTTTGGTGTGTTCCAGTTGTTTTGGTGTGTTCTAGCCGTGTTAGTGTGTTCCAGTCGTGTTGGTGTGTTCCAGCCGTGTTGGTGTTTTCCAGTCGTGTTAGTGTGTTCCAGCCGTGTTGGTGTGTTTCAGTCGTGTTGGTGTGTTTCAGTCGTGTTGGTGTGTTCCAGTCGTGTTGGTGTGTTCCAGTCATATTGGTGTGTTCCAGTCGTGTTGGTGTGTTCCAGTCATGTTGGTATGTTCAAGTCGTGTTGGTATGTTCCAGTCATGTTGGTGTTTTCCAGCCGTGTTGGTGTGTTCCAGTCATGTTGGTGTGTTCAAGTCATGTTGGTGTTTTCCAGCCGTGTTGGTGTGTTCCAGTCATGTTGGTATGTTCCAGTCATGTTGGTGTTTTCCAGCCGTGTTGGTGTGTTCCAGTCATATTGGTGTGTTCCAGCCGTGTTGGTGTGTTCCAGTTGTTTGGGTGTGTTCTAGCTGTGTTGGTGTGTTCCAGTCATGTTGGTATGTCCCAGTCATGTTGGTATGTTCAAGTCATGTTGGTATGTTCCAGTCATGTTGGTGTTTTCCAGCCGTGTTGGTGTGTTCCAGTCATGTTGGTATGTTCCAGTCATGTTGGTATGTTCAAGTCATGTTGGTATGTTCCAGTCATGTTGGTGTTTTCCAGCCGTGTTGGTGTGTTCCAGTCATGTTGGTGTGTTCCAGTTGTTTTGGTGTGTTCCAGCCGTGTTGGTATGTTCCAGTCATGTTGGTATGTTCCAGTGATGTTGGTGTTTTCCAGCCGTGTTGGTGTGTTCCAGTCATGTTGGTATGTTCCAGTCGTGTTGGCACTTTCCAGCTGTGTTGTTGTGTTCCAGTCATATTGGTCTGTTCCAGCCGTGTTTGTGTGTTCCAGTTGTTTTGGTGTGTTCTAGCCGTGTTAGTGTGTTCCAGTCGTGTTGGTGTGTTCTAGCCGTGTTGGTGTGTTCCAGTTGTTTTGGTGTGTTCTAGCCGTGTTAGTGTGTTCCAGTCGTGTTGGTGTGTTCTAGCCGTGTTAGTGTGTTCCTGTCGTGTTGGTGTGTTTCAGTCGTGTTGGTGTGTTCCAGTCGTGTTGGTGTGTTCCAGTCATGTTGGTATGTTCAAGTCATGTTGGTATGTTCCAGTCGTGTTGGTGTTTTCCAGCCGTGTTGGTGTGTTCCAGTCATATTGGTGTGTTCCAGCCGTATTGGTGTGTTCCAGTTGTTTTGGTGTGTTCTAGCCGTGTTAGTGTGTTCCAGTCGTGTTGGTGTGTTCCAGCCGTGTTGGTGTGTTCCAGCCGTGTTAGTGTGTCCTAGCCGTGTTGGTGTGTCCCAGCCGTGTTAGTGTGTTCCAGCTGTGTTGGTGTGTTCCAGTTGTGTTGGTGTGTTCCAGCCATGTTAGTGTGTTTGTCCTCCATTAATAAAGAGTAATGTTTCCTGAATCCAGACAACACAATCAGCCACCAGTGAAGAATGCGGTGCATGTGTTTGTGGTTTCATAGACGTCATTGTTCTAAGTAAAGACTTGACACCTGCTGCAGTGGATTTATCAGGACAGAACACTGGAGACTCTATGAGTGTGTACCTCTGCACACACACTCATATACTACTGTCACTGTTGGGGAGATGTGAGCTACATGTATTTCCCTTGCTAAGGGGATTAGGTTTCACCAGAGTCTGTTTGTCTTGTCGTCTTGACAGATCTTCATGAGACTTGGTAGAAGGGTTGAAGGGTTGGACATAGAACAAGGGAGAACCCATCAAAAGTTGGAGTGGATCCAGTGGATCCAGATGAAGGGGTGGATCTAGGGTTTTTGTTATGTTGCCTGGCTGAGATACAGATCTAATACACAGTGGCCACAGGTTTATTAGGGTGGGGTAATAACTTTGGATCAGGGTTAAAGTGAACTAAAAGGACCACTGGGCCTTTGGCTGAGGAGCTCTACTGAGTACCCATCTAGTAATTTAACTACATTTCACAGTAACTTGCTGCTACTTCAACTACATTCATATATGCATAGAGATTCAAGTAGTTAAATTACTTTTCCCCCATTTTGTGTCATTAACTGCTGAAACTATAAACTATATAAAACTACCATTGCTTCTCTTCTCTACTTGAACCCTTTGACCGGCCCCGCCCCCTTTCTCTTTCATACTGACTGCTGTCCCGACAACCTTCATCAGTCAGCTGCCTCCTCCCTCTTCACCTCTGTGTTAGGCCTGTGTAACTACCTGATGGATTACCATGAGACTGGAACATTTTGACCATATAACACTGATGTCACAGTGAAAAAAAATGCTGGTTTGAGTGTCTTAAATATGAAGATTTCCTGTTTTTATACATTTTATATGATAGTAAACCGAATATATTTGGGTTTTGAATTGTTCAGACATGAAATCTATTTAAAAGGCTTCCTCTTTTGTGGCTGTGTCTCAATGGTAGAGCTGTCGTCCACTTGTCAGAAGGTCGGTGGTTCAATCCCCAGCCCCTTCAGTCTACATGTTGAACTGTCCTTGGGCAGATACTGAACCCCAGTTTGCTCCCAGTATCTGTTCCGTTGGTGTTTGAGTGTTTGTGTGAATGTTTACTGCTCCTAATGAGCAGGTGGAGCCTTGTATGGTGTGAATGTCACCACTGTGTGAATGTTGGTGTGAATATTTGTATGAATGTTGGTGTGAATGTTGGTGTGAATGTTTGTATGAATGTTGGTGTGAATGTTGGTGTGAATACTGGTGTGAATGTTGGTGTGAATGTTGGTGTGAATGTTTGTATGAATGTTGGTGTGAATGTTTGTATGAATGTTGGTGTGAATGTTGGTGTGAATGTTTGTATGAATGTTGGTGTGAATATTTGTATGAATGTTGGTGTGAATGTTTGTATGAATGTTGGTGTGAATGTTTGTATGAATGTTGGTGTGAATGTTTGTATGAATGTTGGTGTGAATGTTGGTGTGAATATTTGTATGAATGTTGGTGTGAATGTTTGTATGAATGTTGGTGTGAATGTTGGTATGAATGTTGGTGTGAATGGGTGAATGCTGGCTGGTGTTGTAAAGCTTTGAGTCAGACTAGAGAGGTTCTATAAAAGTACAGTCCATTTTCAGTCCATCTTCAGCTGTGGGAACTTACCGGGAATATTTTTAAATATTCTGACATTTTACACGATTCAACATGAAAGTAAGTTAATTACAGCCAGCATTTTATGTACTGCACGATAATAAATATGAATAAACATGTTGAGCAAATGTTATAGTCTTTCTCCATCAGTCAGGCAGACAGTGATGTAATGTGTCAGTTACTACATCAGATGGAGGTCATGTGATCACTCATGTTTGACTGATTGTTTTCAAGATATCCCAAAAAGTTAGAAACAGACTTTATATTTTCATGAATTTCTCACTGAATAATACGTAATACAACATCAGAGAGAACAAACCTCCACCAAGGCAGTTCAGTGCCTCCACCCCCCTAAAACCACCAGTCCTCTGATAGGCTGACCCTCATCATGTGATCCTGGACCATGAAAACCTACCCCTAGAATCTGGATTTTATTGGTATCATTATTATTAGTTTGATAGTTATTCTAGAAAAACTAGATTTCACTGATGGTGGTTTTCTTCAGGATCTAGATCAGGAACTGTTGAAGACAAATTTGACCCCTAACTGAATTTTTAAAAATGTCTGGATCCAGATGATGATCCAGATGGTCCTTGGGTCATACTCGACCTCTCTACAAAAAAAGACTTTTTAACTTTAAGAGTAATCCAGCTAACAGACAGACAAACCAACGCAGCAAAAACAAAACACATTTAATTAATTTCCTCCTTGATGGAGGTAATTAATTAAACGTGTTAATGAAGAAAATCAAGCATATATGTTGACAAATATTCCTGAATGTGTGTCTATCTATCGAAGGTCCTCAGGTGCATTTGAACCCAGGACCTTCTTGCTGTGAGGTAACAGCGCTATCCACTGCACCACCATGCTGCCCCACTAACCTAATGTATCAGTTAAAGGTTTACTCCCACTCAGTATTTTACTTCTCAAGGCGTGTGAAGAATTTTTAAAGTACCCACAATATTTTTATTCAGTAGAACGAATGTTATTCTACAGCGGAATACAGAGAACAATTCTGATTTTAAGCTAGTGAAGGTTGAAAAATACGAAGTAAACAATGCACCATTTTGAAATTCGGGATGTCATTGTCTTCCTGAAGGGCTTCCCCAGAACAGGGCCACTTCCTCGTTCTGCACTCTGACTGGTTGACGTGTGTTTGTGCATAAAATAACAGATAGTGGGAGGAAAAGGCGTCGAGTAGCTGAACAAAAGAAACAGAGTAAAACTGGTAAATACTGGAGAGCAGAAGGATCGATGGAGCTGCTGAAATCTAAATCTGGACACACGGCTGGTTTAAGAGACAGGAAGCTGCAGGGAAACAGCTGATAGGTAGGAAATCCTAAACAAGTCTACCCACAGAATTCACTTTCATTAGACATGTTTTAGTTTGAATTATGCATTGAAACTTGACCAAATAATAAAATATTTATTGATATGCAGCATTTTGGGTGGAATGCATTTTGTACACCTAGGCTGTTAGTTGAGTGGGAGAATACCTTTAAACCTTCATGTCTCAGTTAGATACTCTGGACCTCAGTCGTCTCAGTGTTGGTGTTTTACTGTCATAGGTGCTGATTTGGAGGTGCCTGTTTATTCTACTAAAAATGAATCCATGTCTTTGAGCATCTCTGAGCAGCAGGTACACACTGGACCCCCTGTTCACCTGTTTTAGGTATTAACTGATGGACACTGATGCTGCTCTCCACATCAAGCAAACTCTGAACTCTTATCAGGAAAAATGTGGTTCTGGACATTAGAAGCTCAGAAATAGTCAATGAGGAGCTTTTAGTCGATTAGACGATAACACAATCTATCAAAAATCATTTAGATAAATCAGTTATTAAGAAAAAAAGCCCAACATTGTCAGGTACTTTACATCCTGAACGAAGATGAGGTGAGTTAAATATTTTGCATCACCGACTGTTCAGCTGCTGGATCACTAACTGGACATAACAGACCAACGTTCTTTGAGAAATATGGACCAGTAAGTCACATCGACACTGCATCATTCTAAGGCCCTTTGAAATCAATTACATCATGCATGTTACTAAATCATCTTTTACTGCAGACTGGTCTATGGGGACCCTCATCTTTGACATCGTGGCCTTTGGGTGAAAAAACGAGCTAGATGTGATTGTAATCTCTAGGTAGTTATGACGCATATTTTAATAAATATATAGAAAGCATTTCATAGATGCAGCCCTACAGTTGTTACCTGATGACACGTGACATCACATCAATGAGGTGTATGGGCACTCCAGTCTCTTATTCAGGTGTTCAATCTGGATTAATCTAATTCATTAACCCATCTGTGTCAGTTTAGACAACAAATCTCATTATCATGTTAGAGAATTTAGACATACTATCAAGTTTCAGTCATGGACATTCCATCATAAATAATCATGTTTCTGGCCATTAAATGCACAGATGGAGGTCTCCTTTAGGGCTGGGTTGGTTTCCAGACATTCTTTACAATGTGGTTTACTTTTATGTAAACCTAGTCCTGGGATAATCGATTAGCTCAGCATCACACGGTGGGGCTTCCCTGTATTTCACTGTGATGTACTAGAGTTGAGACTTGTGTGGTACGAAGCCTCGTTCTGATCCGCCTTTGATTGCCCTGTTAAAGTTACTATAATACACTGTTAATGGAAAAAAAACACTTCCTGAATCTGATTCAAATTAAAAGCTTCCAGTGTTTCAGTGGACAGAAGCCATTCATTTCTTAACAAGGATTTTAATGTGAAAGAACTGAAGGAAGGTCCTGAGGAGAACTCTTTGACTTTCAAGCCATTTGCATTCGAGATGTCTGTGTCCCTGTCCCTCACTCCCCTCCCTCTCTCTCTCTCACCCCAACCAGTCAAACCAGAGGCTCCGCCCACCCTGAGTCTTGGATCTGCTCCAGGTTTCTTCCTGTTAAAGTCAGTTTTTTCTCTCCTCTGTCTCCATGTTCTTCTCATGGAGGATTGTTGGGTCTCTGTAGAATAAAGAGTCGGTCTAGACCTGCTCTTTTTGGAAAAAGCCTTGATATAACTTGGTGATTTGGCGCTATACAAATAAATTGAATTGAATTGAACTGAAATGAAGCTGCTGCCATCTCCCTTTAAGATGGGCCAAAATCTCATTTTAATTATTATTTTGATGTTAAAATTTAGAAGAAAAGTTGACTTGAATAGTTGAACACAAATGATTGGATTGAATGGTTTGTGGTGCTGGTACACTCCCATTTATGGACTCAATGGGAGTGGCTGGTCAGTTCCTAGCAGTAAAATCTGTTATACATGTCATTTTCAGTGTCTGACCTCCAATCAAAAACAGCTTTACACAGGCCACACTCTATTAGTGAGTCATCTTGAGAGACAAATAGAATAAAGATTTTATAAACTCCCTCAAGGATTCAGTGAGTAGCAGCAGTAGATGATGAGCCTGTGACCAGTTCATTACTGTTGCTCCCATTTCAAACTGGAGGTCCCATGTCTGTCTAACCAGTTCCTCTGAGCAGCAGGTAGACAGCAGAGATGGTGATGGCGGTGGCGGAGTACGTAAATGCAGCGTTATAAAGGGTGTTGGTCCTGATTCGTTCTCCCACTGTCCTTTGGGTCTCCTCCAGACGCCTTACTACCACCTCAGACTCCCACTGGTTTGCTCTCTCTGGTCTCACTGGTGTTACTAACTGCGGCTGACCAGCCTGTTGTTCATGTGGTCTGGTTTCCACTAGCTCTCTCACCACGGACAACTCGCCCTCTACTCTACGGAGTCCCTTCTCCAGTTGTCCCAGTTGTGGTGGCAGAGACTCCAGGAGGGACTCTGTCTTTTGGCTGCTGAGCCGGATGTCTTTTAAGGATGAAAGAGGCAGTGTGGTTGACTCAGGCGTCGGACCTCGACTGTCCTGAAGGACGATGTCCCTCTGTGTATAGGCGTCATGCAAAGCGACCTTGAGGCTGTCAATGAGCATCCGAAGCTCGTCCTGCTGGGAGCGATGGTTTCCAGCTTGGACTCTGAGGGCTTCCTGCAGGCTCTCTGGACCTTTCTGGGCTTCCAGCAGCAGACTCTTGAGCTCCTGCAGATGAGAGGTGAAGATGTGTCAGCTGGAATGAAGATCAGTTCAGACTGGTGTCTTTGTGTTCATACAGATAAAATATAAGAAACAAAAGAAGCTAAATAGAAAAGCTCTTTCGTGTAGCCTAAAGAACTGTAGCAATACACGCTACAGCTTCTCAAAACCAAGAAAAGTTTCCTTTGTTTAGGGTTGGGTACCGTTCACTTTTGATCCAATACCAGTACCTGGAATTCAGTAGAACCTTTTTTTGGTACTTTACTCTCTGTGTAGTAACAAAAAATATAATTTCAGTTGTAAAAAATCACCACATATTCTGGAACAGTATTGGAAATTGTTTATAAATGTGTCTGTTATTTTGTCACTATGACAGTACAGTACTATATTTCACATAAACAGTATGTTATGGATGTATTATTTGTTTCATATTCACGTTTTAGTCATATTAACTATCTCACACACTGTTTTAGCTACTAAATAGCATGTTGGTAAGGAATTTCAGATGAAGTCAGTGGCTGATGCTCGTAAAAATGCTAACATCAACGGAGACACTGAAAAAAGCCAGATCATCCTCCTGGCGATCTAATTACATCATGACATCGATCAAGTTCTTAATGCCTCACTGTACGTTTCATTGTTCATACACGGTTCATTATTCAACACAGGCCTGCTGCAGACGCGCTAACGTTAGCTGCTGCTGCTGCAGGGGACTCTGCGTTAAGGCTACCACGGTGCACTCTTCAGCTATATTCAGTGTTTGACCAGGTGTTGCCCTGGTCAACTTTGCACCCATTAAAGATATTACAGTGAAGACTGTCTGCGTTGAGGTTTGAAAAGTGTAACCTCATTTACAGGTGCTCTCTCTCTCTCTCTATGGTTAAGTTACTCTGTCACTCAGATTCATTCTCAGATACTGATATTTGGCACCAATACTAAGTAGTTCCAAATAGGGATAAAAAATAGGGATGGGCATTGACTTTTGAATATTTGAATAGTCATTAATTATTAAAAAATTGATTAGTATACACGATTATCATTTTGTCATTTTGAAGTAAGTCTGATGTTAGTTGTGCAGAATAAACGACGGATCATCAGACAGATCATCGCTGAAGACAAAATAATTAATTAATAACACTAATTATAAATAAATAATAATTAATACTAGTCGTTTCATTTAAAAAAACAAACATTTTCCCCTGTATTTTAGTTCTGGATGTCACAGTCAGATCTGGAACGATCCGGAAATCAGTCCGACTCCTGTCATTACTCCTGCTCACCTGTAGGCGGACGCGGTTAACATATGTGGAGCCCATGACCCCAATCAGAGCTCCGAGCACCGAGCCAATGATGGACCAGTTCTTGGTGCGTTCCGCCCTCGTCCTCTCCTTCTCATGACTCCCCCTGACGGCTGCTGAGAACAGGGAGAACTTCTCCCTCTCAGAACTCTCTGCATTCTCATACGCCGTCCGGAAACGACGCTCCTCCTGCGGTCAGGAGCACAAGGGTGGTTCACTATTAATTACACACAATCAGCTGATCCTTCTTCTATAAACGGGTACATTCATTAACAGATCTTCCTAACTGGATTCATGAATACATTTCCTAGCATTCATAACCAATAATATCATTGATCTCCACACATTCACAACGGACCACATTTACATTTTATGTCAGTAACACATCTTTTATAATGAAAAGTTTCAAACGGTCTTCAGTTTCCTCCATAATGAAGCATACAGGAATAAACACACACATATATAGAATATGTGTACACATGTCTCCTCAGAGCTTTGACTGAAGCGCTGGCAGGTCTAAGTACCTGGATATTAAAGAGCACACAGCTATTTATTACCTCTAAAGAAGGCTGTTTTCACCCATTAAGTGGTTTGTTTTAGCAGGTTTATATCTTCTTAATATATCTTATACACAGAAAAACTACGGGATGGATTTTCCACAAAACTGCACTTTCTTCTGGAATCTGGAAAATATAATCTGCATTCTTTTTTTTAAACACAAATTAATCACATCACCATGTTTGACCCTAATATCATCTCATAACTCCAGCGCTGATGACTGAGGAGACAGTCAGAACAGTGATGCAATGACCCGCCCTACTCTGCCTCTGATTGGCTCACCATGATACTCTGGTAGCCAACTGAGTCTCTGTCCTGTACGTCAGAGTCTTCTGTCAGTTTGATGAGTTAAGTGAGGATGACAGGCTGATGAATACAGAGGAGCACTTCAAGGTGTCGGTATGTTCCACAGCTGTAGTCACAGCTGTTCCACAGGTGACACACATTCTGCAGCAGGTCAGAGGTGGATTCTAACGCCTGTAAGAACTTCTGTTGGAATCTTGAAATTAACAGATGGAATGTGTAAATCAATCAATAGAAAGATGACTTCTCCGCAGATTTCCCAAAACGAGTGCTCATTAGTCTCTGCCATAAAGGACATTTAGCTTGGCTCTGTTCAACATTTGACACTCCATTATTAAAGCACCACTCCATATAACCAAATGATCCTGACTCTACCTGTTGAAAGAGCTGAAAGATCCTTGGGAAACTGAAACTAATTCTGAGAAGCACTGTGATGGAAGAGAGACTGTCGGGTCTGAAAATAAACTATGTGATATTCTCATTGATACACCTAAAGATGTAGACTCTCCTGCTAACCTGTAAGAAAACAGATACTTTTGTTCTATTTGAGAAAACATAAAAAACCATTTGGCCTAGAGGAAAATCTCGTTCTGTCCATCTTGACAGTACAGATGTTTAACAGCCTGGGTTGAGAGGGCAGGTCGTCTTTTCACAGTAACTTTTATAATAAATCCTGGACTAATGAGGAGGACTCAAATACAAAGTCAAACACACTGTTAGTTTGTAATGTTAAAGTTACTAAAGCTACTAAATACCATCGACTCTATAGGGTGCTCTGTTAGATTTTAGTAATGCAAGTATCCTCACTATGGCTTAGCTGAGGACAGCTGTCTGTGTTTCACATGTGATTTGGACTCTGGTATAGTGGGGGGAGAACAGGTGGAGGGGTATTTGAGGAAACATAACATGTTTCTTCGGTCTGGTGTATCTCAGTTGTGTTGTTCACATTTTGAACAATGTCAAAATGTATGTTTAATCTACATGGTGGAAGATAACGAACGATAAGAAACAAACTTCTCTCATAGTAAAACATGATGTGTTTGAGTTGCCCTATTTGACATTATATGTCCTGTAATGTGACAACTGCACATGGACACATTGAGAGTCGATGCTGAACCAATATATTATGCAGCCATTGTAGTGAATGTAAGCCACTAGACGTAATTCTGCAAAATAAATACTCTTCTAATTCTGGCCTAAAATTATCTGCATCATGGACATGTTGCATTTACTTCCACCCTTTTCTCCAAACACATTTTGAATTGCCTCAGCTAACCTGGAGCAGCTTGTGTTCCAGTGTGGCCAGTTCCAGGTAGTGAGCCTCCTCCCTGGAAACTCTGTCCAGCCGTTCTCTGACCTCCTTCAGCTTCACCTGCAGGGCCTCCAGGCTGCTGTGAGCCTCGCGCACCATCCCTCTGGCCACCATGAATGCCGCCTCAGCCTGGAGGATACAGACACTTCTGAGACTCACCGTCTTTCTCAGCAGACATCATTTGTCCTCCAATCCAGTATCCTGGATTTCCAAGGCTTCCTGTTCCCTACTGACCTCAGTGACATTGGCCTGGGCCATGCGGACCTCGTTGAGCCCAACAAACCCTTCGTACCTCTCCCACCAGTAGTTGACTGTGATAGTGGCCGCCTGAGCCGACCTCTGACCCCACTGCCGCCCCAACTCACCTGCATGCTGGAGGAGGGGTTACAAAATTAATACGGTCCAAAAAAGTCAACATGTTATCAATAAAGTTGTTACAAACAGTCAGTAGACAGATTTCCTGTACCTGTAAAGCAGCCAGGGTACGCTCCTTCACCACCTCAGCTCCACCTTTCCCATCAGGAGGGGTGGGATTAGTGGGAGGGGGGTCACTGGTCTGATGGTGAGCACTGTAGGTTCGGACCAAAGTGATTCTGCCAGTCAGTGATCCAGGCACAGACAGGTGAGATACACAGCATGAGCCATGAGCCCAGAGAGAGATCTGAGCTCCTCTGTACCTGAAACAGGGAAGATAGTGTTAATCTGAACCAGTCAAAAAGCTCCTCCCCACTAGGGACTATATTATGTAGATATAGAGATGTATTGTGTAGATATAGAGATGTATTATGTAGATATAGAGACATATTATGTTGATATAGCGATGTATTATGTAGATATAGCGATGTATTATGTAGATATAGAGACGTATTATGTTGATATAGAGATGTATTATGTAGATATAGAGACGTATTATGTTGATATAGAGATGTATTGTGTAGATATAGAGATGTATTATGTAGATATAGAGACGTATTATGTTGATATAGAGATGTATTATGTAGATATAGAGACGTATTATGTTGATATAGAGATGTATTGTGTAGATATAGAGATGTATTATGTAGATATAGAGACGTATTATGTTGATATAGAGATGTATTGTGTAGATATAGAGATGTATTGTGTAGATATAGCGATGTATTGTGTAGATATAGAGATGTATTATATAGATATAGAGATGTATTATGTAGATATAGAGATGTATTATGTAGATATAGAGACGTATTATGTTGATATAGAGATGTATTGTGTAGATATAGAGATGTATATATAGAGATGTATTATGTTGATATAGAGATGTATATATAGAGATGTATTATGTTGATATAGAGATGTATTATGTAGATATAGAGACGTATTATGTTGATATAGAGATGTATTATGTAGATATAGAGATGTATTATGTTGATATAGAGATGTATTGTGTAGATATAGAGATGTATATATAGAGATGTATTATGTTGATATAGAGATGTATTATGTAGATATAGAGACGTATATATAGAGATGTATTATGTTGATATAGAGATGTATTATGTTGATATAGAGATGTATTGTGTAGATATAGAGATGTATATATAGAGATGTATTATGTTGATATAGAGATGTATTATGTAGATATAGAGACGTATTATGTTGATATAGAGATGTATTATGTAGATATAGAGATGTATTGTGTAGATATAGAGACGTATTATGTTGATATAGAGATGTATTGTGTAGATATAGAGATGTATTATGTTGATATAGAGATGTATTGTGTAGATATAGAGATGTATATATAGAGATGTATTATGTTGATATAGAGATGTATTATGTTGATATAGAGATGTATTGTGTAGATATAGAGATGTATATATAGAGATGTATTATGTTGATATAGAGACGTATTATGTAGATATAGAGACGTATTATGTTGATATAGAGATGTATTATGTAGATATAGAGATGTATTGTGTAGATATAGAGATGTATTGTGTAGATATAGAGATGTATTATATAGATATAGAGATGTATTATGTAGATATAGAGATGTATATATAGAGATGTATTATGTAGATATAGAGATGTATTATGTAGATATAGAGATGTATTATGTAGATATAGAGATGTATTATGTAGATATAGAGATGTATTATATAGATATAGAGATGTATTATGTAGATATAGAGATGTATATATAGAGATGCATTATATAGATATAGAGATGTATTATGTAGATATAGAGATGTATTATGTACATATAGAGATGTATTATGTAGATATAGAGATGTATTATATACATATAGAGATGTATTGTGTAGATGTAGAGATGTATTATATAGATATAGAGATGTATATATAGAGAGGTATTATGTAGATATAGAGATGTATTATATAGATATAGAGATGTATATATAGAGATGTATTATGTAGATATAGAGATGTATTATGTAGATATAGAGATGTATTATGTAGATAGAGATGTATTATATAGATATAGAGATGTATATATAGAGATGTATTATGTAGATATAGAGATGTATTATGTAGATATAGCGATGTATATATAGAGATGTATTATGTAGATATAGAGATGTATTATGTAGATATAGAGATGTATTATATAGATATAGAGATGTATTATGTAGATATAGAGATGGATATATAGAGATGTATTATGTAGATATAGAGATGGATATATCGAGATGTATTATGTAGATATAGAGATGTATTATGTAGATATAGCGATGTATTATGTAGATATAGCGATGTATATATAGAGATGTATTATGTAGATATAGAGATGTATTATGTAGATATAGAGATGTATTATATAGATATAGAGATGTATTATGTAGATATAGAGATGGATATATAGAGATGTATTATGTAGATATAGAGATGGATATATCGAGATTTATTATGTAGATATAGAGATGTATTACGTAGATATAGAGATGTATTACGTAGATATAGAGATGTTTTATGTAGATATAGAATAAACCCCTTGAGATGAATCATCGCGTTTTCAAGGGGGTCCTAACATAACAAAACAAATAAACATGAAAACACATAAACAAAAACAATTGACAATTCAACTTAGAACGATTACCACAATAAACACATCACTAAAATGACTACGACAATAATAATCACAACCACTAGATGGCCATAGAAAGGCCATGAACAAAGGACAAAGAACAAAGATTGTCCAGCAAAACAAAATTATGGCATTAACATAAATGTAGTGTTTTATATGAAGTATGCAAAAATTAGGTTAGGTTAGGTTCATCTGAAACATAAACAGTTATTTTCCAAAGAAGAAGACACATTGCATTTGAATAGGTGAAATGATGTAATGGATCTAATGTTTGCTGGTAAATTATTCCAGTCAGAGGGAGCCTTAAACATGAATGATTTTTTTACCAATTGTTTTCCTGACTGTAGGAGTGGAAAAGAAATATTGATCGGAATGTCTTAAATGATAAACCGATGAAAATGGCACTAGAAACTGTTTTAGATAGTGAGGATAGCTGAAATGAATACATTTGAATATTAACTGAAGCTAATGAATGTGTCTTCTTGTATTGAGTGGATGCCAGTTAAAAGACTCATACATGAGACAGTGATGAGTGGTGTAAGAACAGCCAAGAGCAAACCTGCAGAGATTATTATTTACTGTGTTCAGGGGTAGTAGGTTGGTTTTAGAGGCATTCTGATAAACAACATCGGCATAGTCGAGAAATGGCAAAATGAGTTGTGATGCAAGTTTCTTCCAAACATTAAACGTAAAACAGTTTCTAGATCGAAATAAAGCACTGGTCCCAAATTTAACTTTGCACCGAACATAATCAATGTGACGTCTAAACGTAAATTCACTGTCCAGCCATAGACCCAAGTATTTAAATTTATCAACTCTTTGCAGATGTGTACCATCATTACACCTAATAATTAAATTATTAGACTTTGTTTTAAAGTTCTGCTTCGTACCAAAAACCATAGTTTGTGATTTTGTTTTATTAAGCAATAATTTAAAGTTACATGAAAGCCAGTTATGTACGGCAATGAAGTCAGATTGAAGTGCAGTTTGGATTTGATATAAGTGAGGTTTGGATGTATATATGACGGAGTCATCTGCAAAAAGTTGAACAGAAGCAATTGAACAGATTAATGGGAGATCATTAATGAAAATAGAAAAGGAAGTGGACCAAGTTACGAACCCTGTGGTACACCTCTTTCTTGAATAAATAAATCAGACTTGCTTCCTTGAAGAACAGCACATTGTTTTCTGTTATGTAAGTAACAGTTAAACCATAGTAATGCATTTCTTGAGAGACCGACTGCATAAAGTTTATCTAATAAAAGATAGCGATCAACCAAATCGAAAGCCTTCTTTAAATCAATAAAAAATTGCTCCTGTAATATTACCAGAATCACATGCTAAATATGCATCATGTGTGAGTTTTAAGAGGGCTGTAGTTGTGGAGTGATTTGGTCTGAATCCAGATTGGAATGGCAATAGAATATTGTTATTATAAAGATACTGTGACAACTAATTAAAGATTAATTTCTCGAACACTTTAGCGATGGAATAGATAATTGAAATGGGTCTGTAATTATTTGGATCAAGAATATCGCCACCTTTGTAAAGGGGAGTAATATGTGCATACTTCCAAATAGTTGGTAATTCACAGGTATTAACGGACATGTTGAACAAGTCAGCAAGTGGGTACATATGGCCAGCTAATTTAATGTACCGGGATTCAATCCCATCAAGTCCAGCACCACTGCTCAAACTTAGTTGATTGATGGCAGTCAGAACTTCTATAGGAGTTATTTTTGTAAAAGAAAAAGTACTGGGATGAGGTGGACTAGTTTCAGAACTGTAAATGTAGGAAGATGTAGAAAGATCAGCAACTGGATTGAGGCAGACAGAGGAAAAATGCTGACAAAACACCCTGGCAATAGATGATGAATCCTGAATTATTGTATTGCCATCTTTTATTTGATTGATATGGCATCCATCTGTTAATTATAGATTTTTCCAAAATTGTTTAGGATTTTTGAAATTATTAGAGACATTCTTTATAATAATTAGATTTTGTGTTGTGGGTGAGGGTCTTAGATGTATTTCTTAGTTGCCTGTATGTTTCCCAATCATCATTTTTCCTTGTCTGATGAAATTTGGTCCAAGCCTTATCTCTTTCTCTAAAGAGGCTTATAAGTTCGGCACTTTTCCATGGAAGATGTCTTCCCTTGACTTTAGAGATCTTCCATGGAGCATGTTTGTCAATTAATTTATTGAACTCAGAATATAAAAATGTATCTATTATGTAGATATAGATATAGAGATGTATTATGTAGATATACCTCATTGAGAAGGACAGCAGTCAGAAGTACAGCTTGAAAACTGTCAGAGCTTCACTTTCACGTCAGCTGCAGAACCAACACTTGAACAGGCACCTGTGGGAAGAGTAAACAAATATTAGATGATCGATAAACTATTCACTGAGAAGAGTAAACAAATATTAGATGATCGATAAACTATTCACTGAGAAGAGTAAACAAATATTAGATGATCGATAAACTATTCACTGAGAAGAGAAAACACATATTAGATGATCGATAAACTATTCACTGAGAAGAGAAAACAAATATTAGATGATCGATAAACTATTCACTGAGAAGAGAAAACTAATATTAGATGATCGATAAACTATTCACTGAGAAGAGTAAACTAATATTAGATGATTGATAAACTATTCACTGAGAAGAGTAAACAAATATTAGATGATTGATAAACTATTCACTGAGAAGAGTAAACAAATATTAGATGATTGATAAACTATTCACTGTGCATGTTGCAGAGGTGTGCTGATGCTTTTAAGGGATTTGATTACTGCACTGGGTTCACCTTTTTAAAATATTTCAGACACAACTTCAGCATGTAGCTAATCCACTAAATTAATACTGATTACTAAGACATTCAGTTCTATTACTCTGTTGTTCCTGAATACGTCTAAGGTTAACTGAATGACAGATGATTTCCCAATACACACAGTGAACTCTCCTAAAACTAAAATACAACCGTATAGACCTGACTGACACATTAAGTGAATAAAACAAAAAAACAAAGTACACGCCATTAGTACCTACGTTACAATTTTTCCTCCAAAGTCTGTTGACTGTTCTGTTGCCCTTTCATTCAGAACTAGATAGCTTCTAGCACCACGTTGCTAACAGATACTCGTAAATTGACATTTTATTTGTGTAAAAAGTCTGTGTTCACAACTATAATAAGGTATGACAGTAAATATACCTGTTTTCTTCAGTGTTGTAAAGCATACATGTCCCACGGAGGCCGTTTCTTTGGGCTAACTAGTTTGCATCTTGATGTCAAATGAAACCGCTAGCCGGTCACGTTTTCGTTCAGGCACTGAAGTGTCCTTCTACTTCCGGCTCACAGTTCACCGGGGTCCTGACAAGCACGGATTAGGGAGACAATTATTGGTTCGCTACAAAACTACATTTATTTCTTTCCTTTAGACCATTGTGACCAGTTTAAATCATGTCTGGACGAGATGGTGAGACGTTGTTTCATCTGTAATTCGTTAGTAGGACATGCCGGCCAACATTAATGGTCCTTTTTGACAAGTATTAGAACACAGACTAGCTGGTTTCACTGCGTGAGTCGGCTAGCTAACTGCTGCTAACGAGAGCGGGAGCTCGATAATGTCTCCTCTACATTTCTAAATGCTGTTTGTGTTGTCGGGAAGTATATTCATAAAGACAGTGTATTGAATAGCGACCAGTCACTGTCATTGTCTGGGGCATTCAGCTAATAATTTGATTTCCAAGCAACACACAATGTAAACCAAATAGAAAAGTGATTTAACACATATTTAATTCTGCATGCGTTTCCCCCAGGAGGTAAAAAGAAACCATTGAAGGCGCCCAAGAAACAAAACAAGGAAATGGATGACGTAAGTCATTTTTACCATAATCAGTTTTTAACCTAACGATTATTTTTTTCCAAATTAAATATGACGCATGACGTCAATGTAAAATACTACATTGTGTAAAATAATAGTTGGAACTGAAATTATGTAATGATATTAAATATTCCAGTGAAAATTGTTGTATATATTCTTAAAGGAAGATGATGGAATACACATGCTGTACAACTTCTCACTTATAATTTACATTTAATATAGTTTACTCTTTGTATAATTTTAGGGATGCATAATATACATGTGACTGATAAAGTATTCGGCTCATATGAAAAATTTGCTGTAGCTGACAGACAGAGCTGATGATATGAGGCCTTCCTCATCTTAAAAGCATTGTTTCCAGGTATGGAAACATATCCTAGACTGTATATGTAGACTACAGCTAAATTATTCATTGTCATGACACAACAGGCATTGATTTATTAATACCTTAATGTTTTCAGATGAGTCATCCAAATGTCAGTTTCCAGCTGTGTAGAGTGTGTGTATCAGTGGTTAGGTTAGAATCAGATGAAGTCTCTACGTTTCACAGCTGCCAATACATTTCAGATTGAAATTAAAGGTACAATATCGGCAACATCAGCTCAACACTGCTGTCTCATTAGATTGTCTCAATATTGATTTAAAAATTAAAGACTGGTTCTGTTGAGACAAGCTTATGAATCAACAGTGCAGTTTGCTGCTCACCTAGCAGTTAATATCTCTGTCTCCCAGAAATCAACCTAAACCAGTCAGATATTATCCAGCCAGATCCAAACTAGATCATTCATTCATTCATTTTCTGTAACCTCTTATCCTGTGTAGGGTTGTGGGGGGCTGGAGCCTATCCCAGCTGACTTTGGAGAACAAATGCAGCATTACGCTGATGACGTTAAACTGCTGCTCCTCTGTAGAACTATGCAGTGTAGACTACAGAGCTAAACATGTTGTCACTGGTGTGGATTTTGTTTTCTTTTACAGTTTTCAGAAAAAAATTCCTTCAGTTGTGCATAAACTACAGGCTGTGATGTTCCTTTTAAAGTACAAAAATATGTTACTGGTTATTTTATTGGTTTCGGCCATGAGAATCAAGTAATAATTGGTTATCTGTTTTGGCTGGGAAAGAAATCCACATCTGCATCTTACATATTTTGACATTTGTAGTAAGCTGCCAAACCACTGGGGTATGTTGCTCTTTTCTCACGCTAGGAAAAAGTCCATTGTATCATATTATTTGTTGTTTTCAGCTCTGGGATGACAAATTACAAAAATAGCCATAAATTAAGCCCCATTTCCACTGCGTCGTACCAGCGCTACTCGCCTTTTTTGGTGTTTCATTGGGTAAAAGTACCTGGTACTACTTTTTTAGTTGCTGCTCCGTTACAGTTCCAAGCAGACTGAGCAGGTACTAAATGGTCACGTCAAACATTACAGACCCCTGATTGGTTGATGCCCGGCACACACAGAATATCCTGCACAGCACAAATCAATGGCCGCCAGACTCAAACAGCAAAGCTACTTTAGTGGCCGTAACTTTTTTAGTGCAGCCGCTGCATTGATGAGGTGCAGACATTCCTGTCTTAAACAGCTGATGAGAGGATAACCAGAGGTGGATGAGAGGTGTGTGTCGTGTTGAACACTACGCCACAGCAGTTTCGCACGGCATCCATCTACCCTGAGGAGGTACTATCCCTTAGTGGAAAACGGCCAGTAGAAAAGAACCCGATACCGAATCGAGTCGAGTAGAGCCAGTACTACGAGGTGGAAATGTGGCTTTAGTTGCAGCCCATTGAAGATGAACATAAGACAAAAGTGATGGCATGGAAAGAGTTCAGTGAATGATTGGAACTGTCTGCTTTCTGCAGACTGATGTTGCGTTCAAGCAGAAACAGAAGGAAGAACAGAAGGCCATGGAGGCATTGAAGGCCAAAGCTTCAGGAAAAGGACCTCTAGGTAAGACCACAAAAACAGCCTCAGTGTATGTGACATGTATGTGAGGACAGTAATCATGTTTGTTAGTACAGTATTCACAGGCCATTAGGGATGTCAGGATTAACCGTTTTTGCTATTAACCACGATTAATAACGTCACGTGTTATAATCGGAAGAATTCTATAAACTACATATCTCATGAGACACGTTTATGTGTTAGGCGTGAGGAAATGTCTCTTGTCTGGAGTCATGTTCTGTATGTGTGAGTGTGTGTGTGTCTGTGGAAATGGCAGAGGGAACTCCAGAGTTATATCCACCAAAGAAACGTATCTGCAGTGTGGGACCATTTTGCATACTGTATCTCTAAAATGAGCAGGTGGTTGTAGAAGATGATGAATATCTAATGTGTAAAGCCGGCCGTCAGAAATTTGCTGCTAAAGGCTCCAATATGTCTAATATGTCACAACATCTTCAGGATAATCATCCTGTATGTTCAAGTCAAGGGAAAAAACTAAACTTGTTAAATGTACTAAGCTGGACCTAAACTGTTAAACTCCTGCAGAACACAGGGAGTTCACAGCACAGTCCGTCTTCTGTCCGAGCCGAGTCCGAGAGACTAGTGACTGAGCCGAGTCCGGGGGGGACTAGTGACCGGGCCGAGTCCGGGGAGACTAGTGACCGAGCCGAGTCCGGGGAGACTAGTGACCGGGTCGAGTCCGGGGAGACTAGTGACCGGGTCGAGTCCGGGGAGACTAGTGACCGAAGCGGGTCCGGGGAGACTAGTGACCGAGCCGAGTCCGGGCCGAGTCCGGGGAGACTAGTGACTGAGCCGAGTCCGGGCCGAGTCCGGGGAGACTAGTGACCGAGCCGAGTCCGGGCCGAGTCCGGGGAGACTAGTGACCGAGCCGAGTCTGGGCCGAGTCCGGGGAGACTAGTGACCGAGCCGAGTCTGGGCCGAGTCCGGGGAGACTAGTGACCGAGCCGAGTCTGGGCCGAGTCCGGGGAGACTAGTGACCGAGCCGAGTCCGGGGAGACTAGTGACCGAGCCGAGTTCGGGGAGACTAGTGACCGAGCCGAGTCCGGGCCGAGTCTGGGGAGACTAGTGGCCGAGTCCGGGGAGACTAGTGACCGAACCGGGTCCGGGGAGACTAGTGACCGAGCCGAGTCCGGGCCGAGTCTGGGGAGACTAGTGGCCGAGTCCGGGGAGACTAGTGACCGAGCCGAGTCCGGGCCGAGTCTGGGGAGACTAGTGGCCGAGTCCGGGGAGACTAGTGACCGAAGCGGGTCCGGGGAGACTAGTGACCGAGCCGAGTCCGGGCCGAGTCCGGGGAGACTAGTGGCTGAGCCCGGCCCGAACCCAGCAGACTTTCTGTTTTTATGTCTGAACCTGACACGAGTCCGACACAGTTAATACGAGCTGAAGCACCGGGGGCGGCTGTCCCTCTCTTTCTAAAAAAATCCTTTATTGGAATTAATGTCTGATGAACAATATTGCCAAAGATAATAAATAAATCAACATTAATACATTATTGAGACAATTATATGTGTGTGTGTGTGTATGTGAATAAAACATTTAATGAAAAAAATGTTCAGGTTTTCCTTCCATAGTATGGATAATCGTGAAAAGTGTGAAACTGTGATTATTTCTCTGACAATAATCATGATTCACAAATCTGATATCGTGACATCGCTACATGCCAGAAGTACATATGCAATAGTTGAGCTGGGTTTGATACAAGGGTTGACAGCAGTACTGCTGCAGATACCGATAACAGATTTTACTCTGCAACATGGATGTGTCATACATGATCGGACTGTATTGTACTTTAATTGCATTCCTCACAGTTACTGATAAACATGACCTGCTAATGCAGAACCACAGGCTCCACTCATTGAGCTGGTGTTAACATCCAGTTAACGTCCGTTGTCCTCGTGCCATCGCTCTCTTCTTTCGTTCTGTGATGGAGAAGAGCAGCAGAGAGCCGATGGTTTCCATAGTAATGCTTTAAAAAATGGCCAACAAAATTCACTGTCCTCAATTCAGTGGAAAAATTTGATCCAAAGTTGAATCTAATAGGCTTTGGTAGTCAGCCAGTAGTGTTGTGTTCTAGCAACAAACCTACACAACAGTTACTCTAAACATGCATATTGTCATGTGAGTATTGAACAATTCCAACCTGTCCTTAAACAGTTAACCCAGCAGTGACAGGTCAGTCATTATCTCTTCACCCTCATGCCAATGGAAAACAGCATTACAGCATTCTCCTAAACTCCTGAAGAAGAGGACTTGTGTTCAAACTTAACCCCATACAGTTAGTATGGCATCATCCAAGTCCACAGAAGCTCGTACGATCCTGAACTGATTTGTAAATATTTAATTTGATATCTTGACTGTAGCCTCTAAGCTAAAGGTGTTCAACCCGCCTGAGGAAGGTGCACAAGCTTGAACAGGTGTACATGCAACCCTACATGAGATCAGTAAGAACTAATTCTAGTTGATCTCATACACCCACCTCACACGGGTTCACTTTGAGCTATTATGACTGAATCATCATTTTTGGGTGACCTGTTGTTTTAAGCTTAAAGAAGTCTGGACATGAATGTGGTTTTGTGCCTAATTAATCCTCACATGTAATGGTTGTCATGAAATCTAGAAACAATGTGCAGCCAGTTTACACCACATTGATCAGACAGGAGGTTTTCTTCCACACACACATCTTTTTGTTTCTTGTCTTTTTGTTCCTCCAGGCGGAAGTGGCATGAAGAAATCAGGCAAGAAGTAAAACCTAAATCCGGCAACAGAGTTCGTTTGTTCCCCGGCCTCACTTCCTGCATCATAAAACTCAGAACGTGCATTGGTGTCGACCACCTCCACCAGTGAAAATGTACTAAATATGAAGTGAATTTCAAGGTCTCTGTTGGCAGTCAGGCAACAAATATCATGTAGTGACATGTAATTAAAGGTTTCCCACTGTGATATTTGTTTTTGAGAGCAAGTCATACCACACTGACCTGTTCAGAAATGAGTGTCTGCAGCTTTGGAAATGGAAAGAAATCCTGACTGTTTTATTTTGTGGCCATGTGAAACTACCTGTCAGGAACACAACTCACCCACAGAGTTCTTTTCTTTTGATGTTTGTTTTATTATAAAGAGGGAGATGCTAATAAAGTTTTTGTAATCATGGCTTATTTTATATTTCTTGGTTTGCTAGAAAGGAATCGGTCAAGATTCACAACCATCCAGCTGTCATTTCTAGATTCCGACTGACAGTTGTTTTCATGCCCGGCGCACACAGTGTGTAACTTGTAAATGTACTTGTCCCCATTGGAGAGCTGGTCTTGAAATGACATGTGAAACGTCATCCTCCATTTTTAAAACCTGTATGAAACATTAGTTGTGAAACAACATCATGTTGCTGTAACCTTAAAATGGAACAAAACACAAATGTCTGACAACTTATTGTATACAGCACAAATGTTGCCATAGCAACCACCAGCCAACTTGGGTCAGGTCAGTATTCCATGAGAGCACATTCGTCTGTCAACACCTTCGTCATTAAAACCTGAGCAATCAGAACATTTTTTCAGGCAAAACAAAATCCTTTAATGTTTGTTAAAAACATTCAGCTTTGATCCAAAGGCACAGAAACATAATCAGTTGTCATGTCTGGGTATTTGCTAGTTTAGATAGATTATTTTTCATGATATGACATTTTTTTTAAAAAGGCCTTATCTCACATTGTTGAAGAATGTGAAAAAGTGATCCAGAATCTGCATCTAAACCCAGATCCACCTCAAATGAAATCAATCATCAATTTAATCAACTCTTCCTCAACCCAAGATCCACCTCTGCACAGAACATCATCAAAATCTGTTGACATTTGGAGTTGTGTTGTGGACAGACAGGCTGCTGAACTGCACAGGTGAAAACATGACTTCCTTGGCAGAGGTAATAACAGTAGGAGCAGTGTTACAGAGCCTGGTCAGCAGGCTGCTGTGACCTCTGACAGATAGCAGCTTTCTCTTTATTATAATACACAAAGATGGAACGAGATCTGTTACTGCTTCACGTTTGATAATATGTCTGAGAAATAATGACCCAGTCACTCAGGATGAATAGTTTCTCTGTGCAGCACCAGGCAGAAGGAAGCATGCATATTCTCAGTGAAGCTCTGATCCATGGAGCCTAGCTGTCTTGGTGCTTTGAGCGCGACCACCAAAGTCTGATCCAGCTCCTTTATACAGAAGATAAGACAAGCCTCGACAGCTGATGTCTGCAAAACAACTCACTGAACCTAGACGCACAGAAGATGTATTTTAACGTTTTAAGGCTCAGATGGTGCAACTGGCTTATATATTAGTTTTGACTTAAGGTTCTGACCAGCCTGAGACCAGAATAAGCCCTGCTGGTGCATCCCGTCCCATTGGTTGGTCTCTGATGGTTATTCTGTTACTGGGTGGTTCTACCAGCTGCTGCTTGACTTGAATTGTTCCATCCACCATTTATTCAGGTCTGTGACAAAGCAAATATTTACAACCATCTCTATTTAAACCCCAGATGCCCTTATGGTTATGTTTGAGACTCATTAAATTTATATAGCTTCTACTTGTTTCTGTCGTGTACATTTAAATAATAAATATAACTGAGACAACAGCATAAAATTGCAGATGGACATTTATTATCAGGGATTTGCACTATTGACACAGTTTGGACTCACTTTACTGATCATTTAGCATCCAGATAAAGGTTTTGACCAGAGCCATGATGGCTCCTCTCAGCTAAGACAGCAGTCTGACTATATGACAGGAATGTTTAGAAAGGGGCGGGATCATTTTATTAGTAGTATTATGTGAGGCTAGATTAAATCTCGGTGTAATACAATATTTCCTGCTGAGAAAAATATTGATGTGACTTTTGGAAGCATCTTTGTTGTATTTGTGCTCAGGGATGTTTCACAGCAGCCCTCATCTATCAGTCCACAGCTTCATTACGACTGATCCATGGTCTGTTTACAGGAAAAACCTTAGAATTCATTCTGTTCTGTCTGAATGTTTCCTCCAGCAGAGCCAGTTTCCCTGCAGCCTCTGACAGCAGATCCTGAAACACGACTGTTGTTGTTCAACCTGCAGTAGCTGGTTTAAGTTGGCTCATAGCGCCACCTGCTGTTGTGGTGCTGTTGTAAGATGTTCTGTATTTGTTTCTGAAGGGCGATGCATTAGTAATGTGTGTGTTTGATGGATACATTTAGCATTTGTGAAACAAAATGCATTAGTTTGTTAATGATGTTTAATATTTGCGGCTGAGGAGGTTATGTTTTTAGCAGCAATACTGAAATGAACAGATTTTGATGAAATTTTTTGGAGAGGTCGAGTATGGCCAGAGGAAAATTGGGATAAAATTGTAATCTCTTGAGAATAATTATCACTGGTGATTAAAAGGATGATTTAATGCCAGTTTTACCCTTAAAAAGAATATTCCACTTACTGGCTCATCACATTATCTGAAATATTGCTGACCTTACTTGTCAAATCACATTTGGTTTGGTGCTGAGAAATCTGTGTAACAATTAACCCACATGTATCATAGGTTAATTCAGCTCATCTGCAGCGTGAGGTAAACACAGAGTGGTTCTGTGGGTGACGGGTGAAGAAAGGAGCTTTCTCTTGGGTGTGTTGGACGGATCTGGTCTCCTGAGTTTAAACGTCCTCCTCCTGGTTCATCTTGGCCATCTTTGCCCGGCTGATCTGGATCTCCAGGCTGAGCTTCTCCCTCTCCAGCAGCAGGTTTCCTCTCTTCAGCTCCAGCAGCTCAGCGTCCATGACCACGAGCCCTGACAGCGCCGCCTGAGGCTGCTGCTCCGAAGCTGCAGAGGAAAACCATATAGTCCAGTGAGTCCTGCAGCTGCATCAGCTCAGGTTAAATCTCAGCACATTTTAACACAAACTGTCAATGTGAATATGATGTCATCAGCTACATTATTCCCCTATTGGTTGAAGTGAAGTACAGAGAGATTTATCTGGCAGTGATTGGTTAATCATCACAGTGTGAAAGGTTCTGGGCTGCAGGTTTAACAAGAACTAAACATTATTTTTACCCTTATGATTAGGTTAGTGTGTATCGCTGTGCTGCTCACCTTTCTCTTCATAATTTATGGACTTAAGCTCCACCTCCACAGGGTAATGGTCGCTCACTTTCAGAGCCTGGAAAATAAACATTTATTTATTATTGATTGACAATATCTATCTTATAAATGTGTATGAATGAGAATCAAAGCAGTTCAAACTTAAGAGTTTACTAAATGGAGTTTTAGACATCACTAAATATAAACAGGTTGAATCACATGAACTAGTTACAGAGATTAGTTACAGACGTTTACAGCCACTATCTGCCTGGTGAAACTTGTCTAGTAATGTATAATGAAGCATCAACAGATTCACCACCTCACCCAACTCACTGACCTCAGACAACACTTTCACACTAGAGACTAAGTATAAAGATGATAGCACCAATAAATGTCTCCTCTTCTTCATGTAAAAAATTTCTCTAAAATTTCATGATGGTCCTCGTTCCTTTTTCTAAGTTGGTAACCTGTTGGTTAGACTTCGGTGTCTTCAGGAGCTCTTAGGTCATAATGTTGGAACAACATGGACACACAATTTATTTGATTTTGTTGCTTAGGAAGTTTCAACATTGCTTGTGTGAAGCTTTATACTATAAGTGATTTTGTCCCAGGCTCTGTCTTGTTATCAGCATTAATGGTCAAAAATAACTTCTTTAACTTATCTAGATCACTTTATGTGGATAATTACATGTATGCAAAAAAAACAGATCGTTATTAATCTGCCATGTTTCTGCATCTATGATGTCAAATCTTAAGTCCTGTAACAAAATTAGATTCTCCTCTTAGTCTAGAACTTATTTTTCTGATTAATGGACCCCACAGACCTTCAGGCTCTTCAGGAGAGTACAGTATTTAATTTCGGGCCTTGTGAGGTGAAACCACAGACCTGCTCCTCTATGAGTCCATATGACTTCTGGAAGTTGAAGGTTTTGGCAGAGTTTGGTACCACAGCCTGGAACATGTCGTCTCCATAAACCACTATCCTGGATACAGACATACAGTATATTTTATTCATAGTACCAAAGATGTTCACACTAAACCATTCTACTGCAGGAAAACATGTCTAGTAGCTATAACCAAAAACTTCATTTCAGGCAACTTAAAGAAATATCATCAATCCTACTCTCATATCTCTTAAATATAAGGCTACTAAAGAAGCCAGTTAGCTTAGCTTAGCATAAAGACTGGAAACGGGCAGCAACAGCTACCCCAGCTCTGTTGAAATGTTTTCAGTCTTTGTACTAAGTTGAGCTAAATAACGGCTCAAAGTAACTTTAAATGGAACTGACAGATTGACAGACTGAAGTGTCAGTGGTCTCATCTAAACCTGCAGAATTAGTGTACTTCCCAAAATTTGTCACTGTCCCTTTAAGCCTTTATGTCAATTTAAATTTGACTAGTCTGTAGTTTATTTGAGCAGTAGGTGGGTGGTCACCTGTATAAGTAGTTTGTGAGATTCAAGTGATTATTTAAAAACTGAAACTAAAAGACAGTGAAAGTCTTTTCAAAGATCGCTGTAGTAGAAGTAAAGAAGTATCTTTAATTTCTTCTTACAAAACTGGATGCAGGTAAATACTTTAAAACCTGACAGATATGATTTGATGCCTATGCTTGATGTCAAAGATGTTATTAAAGTGTTATTAATGACTTATAATGTGTTATTAAAGCCTTATTAGTGCCTTATTAATGTGTTACCCAATATTTAAATATTAGAACTGGTCAACATGGAGCTAATTTGAGCTACTCTTGTATTGTTCTAAACTATTTTCCACCTCCAGTGTCCCTGTGTGTGTTACCTGTCATATGTGTGGTCATTACGGTTGCTTGCTGTGGTGTCCACATCATCTCCAATCAGCCAGTGGAAGTTCTTGTCACTTCGGATACGGATGCCCTTCATTTCTTTCCTGGAGACGTACAAGCCGTCCGCATTGAAGTCACCCAGGATCATCACGTTCTAGAGCAGAGAGATCAACATGTGTCAAATATGTCCCCCTATCAGGCGCTGTGACACGATTCTACCTGAGTAAATCAGAAGACAATATTTCTCATAATATGTGACGTGTCCATCCAGACTCATGATGTATAACTTTGAAGGAAAAGTGATGTATAACTTTGAAGGAACTCAATAAAAAGGAATACTTGCTCTTACCGCCACCAAGTGGGGTAGAAGTTAAGTGATCAGGTGTGTTTGTCTGTTTGTGTTCAAGATACCTTAAAAAGACATAAAACTGCTTTTGATGAAAAACACATTCGGACCCGGAATCTTTTTTCTTTTGCAAGATTTTGACATTTTTCTGAATTTCTCAATAAATAAATTGCTGTAGGTGTAAAAAAAATCAAGCAATTATATACATGAAGTGTATTCGCATCAATGTGTTGACATTAAAAAGAAAATGTATTTCAGAATACTGGAGTACTCTAGGACAAGTAGAAGAACAACCTTCACATGTATTGAAGTGCTATTTGACCAGGAGCATCTATACTTGGCTCAAGTAATGGAGTTGTGTACTTTACACTGACATCTTAGAGCAGAAACTATCTCCAGTATTACTTTTACTTTTAACTATTTGAATCATTTACCCAACTATACTTCTGTTTCTTTATTGATTTCATCTATTCATTTATTACGTTTAGTTTCTAAAACTTATTTCTGGGGGCCCAACAGTGTGCAGTCCTCACTCTGTACTAAATAATTTATTCCCAAGGTTTTTACAATATTTTCCTAATATCTATTTCATCAGTTTATCCATTACTGTTAGCCTTTTGAGTATTTATCCAATACTTGTAGCTAACACTAACTATTTTTAAACTAACTCTTTCAACCACGTATCCATTACTTTGTTCTTTATTTTAAATATTCATCCATTACCTTAAGCAACCTATTTGAACTAAGTTTCTCTTACCTTTTTATCAATTAACATACTTCATACATGTCAACTTCTTCAGATGCACAAAAGATTTTCCCAAAATCCATAAGAAAAAAATAACACATGCAGAAAAGTTTAACTTAAAACCTGAAAGTAGAAAAAATTTATTAATTATTAAATAAAGTTCTGCAACAGCACAGTTTGAAGGGTTAGGGTTAGGTTGCCTGTGTTGGAGTTGACCGTTTAACCACTGGATGAGTGATTACCAGTCTCAAATAATCGTTTTTATTCTGTTAACAACTTCTGTATTTTCCTGTATGAGGTCTATTGAATTTCCCTAAGAGTTACAGACAGACTTTCTGTAAGAAATGTTTGATACTTTGAGGTAACGAAGGGTTACCCTTACACTAAGGGAACTGGTTTTACATCTATATAAAAGCACATTTTGTGATCATTCTCAACATGAGGTTTAGTCCCAGATTTTTGTAGAAGTTTTTAGTCTGAAAAGACAATTTTTAGAGAGTAGCCACAACGCCTTTATCCAACCATCCCAACGACCAGTCCCCTGTCAAACTAACTGATCCTATTAAAAAGCATGAAGGCTGGGGAGAAAATTACCTTTACAAGAATGCCACATTAACACGACCAGAGTCATGCCACTGGTTTGCTGTAGGCGGGGGTGGAGAGGAACCACATCAGACCACCCACGCTCTGGATGACCAATAATAACAACACAGGATCAGGATTGATGGATCTTTCTACTGTTCTTTTTTTAGATACTATATTCATCCCACAGGGGGAAATTCTTTCTCTGCATTGACCCCTCCCTGAGGAGCAGTGCTGCCTTTACGGCACCCGGGGAGCAACCTGGGGTTCAGTATCTTTGCTCAAGGATACTTTTACTTGTAGACCTGTAGGAGCTGGGGATCGAACTACTGACCTTTTGTTCCGTGAATGACTGCTCTACCTCCTGAGCCACAGCCACCACTACAGCTGTAGAGAGCATTAACGCCCATAATAATACAGATACATGCCAAAGCATGAAGTAACCATCTGAGGCATGATGGAGCCTGAATAAATACATGACGGGACGCCATGACTGGGATTGTGTGTGTTGCCAGTTCACAGTGACGTCACAGTTCTGGACTGGCCAGCGATGAAAACCTGTAGGGTTGGTTTGGTGAACGAGAGCGACAGCCTGAACATCCTCTAGGATGACATCATCAGGAGGGTGTGTCAGTCCATGAGGGGGAGGATTACTGATTACTGATTATGTAAAAAGTTTTATACTCCAGCTGTGTCACCTGACAAAATGATCGTATTCATGTTTTTTGGGTGTTGTTTTATTCTGTCTTGATTAAATTAAGATAATAATTAAAAGTTAATAAGTAAAAACAAAATTTAATTTATTTTCTTCCCAAGTAAATTTCCAAATAAACACAGCAGTCCATTTTTAAAACCCTTAACTCTACTTCTCTGCTCCTTTGCTGACTATTTTTCACATACTATCATATGAAATATGAGTTCTGTGGAAAGTTGTGATTTTTTTAAGTCGTTCAGATGCTTCGTCTCCTGTGATACAGGTACATGTCTTACATCATTGTTGGATTTTATTGTTAGCACTGTATTATTGTGTATGTGTACTGATGATGTCATGTCTTACATCAGTCCTCCACTTCTTCTTGACGTGCTGGAAAACATCGTACAGCTCATCCAGCTCTTTCTCTGAGTCGTCTGGTTTGGTGTGAACTGGGATCATTACAAGGTCCTTCAGCACTGCCGGGCACACACACACACACACACACACACACACACACGCACACACACACACACACACGCGCGCGCGCACACACACACACACACGCACGCACACACACACACACACACACACACACACACACACACACACACACGCGCGCGCGCACACACACACACACACGCACACACACACGCGCGCACACACACACACATGCGCGCGCGCACGCACGCACACACACACACACACACACGCACACACGCACACGTGCACACACACGCACACACACGCGCGCGCACACATGCACGCACACACACGCACACACGCACACGCGCGCACACACGCGCACGCACGCACACGCGCGCACACGCATGCGCGCGCACGCACAGAGTTTTTAGTCAACTTTACAGTTACACTGATTAAATCAAATGCCTTTATACTTTTCTGCTGTTTACATAACCTGACAGATTTGACCTGATTCACAGTTAAACTCTTCTACCTGTATTGAGGCATCTGAATCGCAGGATGTAAGGATCTCTGGCAAAAATGTCTCCTCCTTCAGTCGCCTCGTCATCAAACTGATAAGATCCCACCAGATCAACCATGTCGTCCCTACACACACACACATGAACACACACATGAACACACAAACACACACACACGAACACACACACACTGAGGTGAGTATAAAGTCAGATGTGGATAAAAAAAATAAAGCTCATGTATGAACAGATCATATATAGACTGTATTTGAGATCTTATCTATAATAACTATTTAAGTTATCTGAGTTTGATTTATTGATTTGATTTGATTTGTATCTTTTAAACAGTTTATGGTGGTGAGTCTTAAACACAGTTGTTTCTTCAGCCCTGAGGACATTTGTTCAGCTTCAGCCTCCTCAGACTGTTGTCTAACTTCTGTCTGTAATTTCTACTATTCCTACCACATAAAACGTGACTCTTAAACCTAAATGCTCTGGAGTAACAAAGGTATTAGATCATTCAGTTACAGGTAAGCTATTCCTATAGATTTTAAAGAGTTCCACAGAAGGCACCTGTAACATCATGTCTTTCTTTTCTTTTTATATCCTTGAACAAATATAAACTCATGCTTGTCCTTTCAATTGCTGTGTGAACATTATTATGTGAAAAAAGAAGACATTTAAAGATTTATCTGCACCTTTATTCCTGCTTACAATCATGTCAATAATGTGTTGAGGAATTACCACTGCTTAAAAGGCTCTGTTGGAAGGCAGTCTGCAGAGGCTCATGGACTATTTTGAGGGACAGAAGGTGTGGAGATGCCCACCCCCACAGCTCTAGTACAAGTCTGCAGTGAGTCGAGCAAAGGCCTACTGTCTGTTGTAGGAAGAAGCATCATCTGTCAGCCCTCAGCAGCACATGACGACCAATCAGGGCTGACAGGAACTACTGTAGAGTGAGACCACCTTCTCCAGCTGCACCAGTTCCTACTGAGACCTACAGTCTACCAGGGACACATCTAGTGATACCAGCTGACGACAGATCACACAAAATCAGCCAGGTAGGATTATTCCTCCGTTCACATGCACTGTCTACCCCGGGGGCTACAATCTGATCTGAGAACTGATTTCAGTCACCATCAGTGACTCACCTGTACAGGAACATGAACTGCTCCTTGTAGCGATTTCGGCCCAGTCTGCTGCTGATCTTCAGAGTGTAGTGATGCTTCATGTTGGGTCTGAAAAGGGAAATATGATGAACCTATAATGGAAAAAATGCACCTTAAGTGCATCTTCACTTTGCAGATGCTCATGACCATATTAGGACTGTCTATTTCTGCTACATAGCATGCAAAGAATGTGCTTACACCACCAAACTGCAATGCATGAGAACCAAGGATGCAGAGGAGCAGACTGGTTATCTTATCCACCCGAGGTGATGTCGACCTCCAGGACCAGGCTCCTCAAATCCTCAAGGGCAAAACTCTGCAAAACAACACCTGCCTCTCATAGTTTCACCCAACTTCACTGTATAAAAGAATGTGTGTGAAGCTTATCTTCACTCTCTCTGCTGAATCAGACTGTGTATCATTCTGCTTACAGATTGAGTCTTCTCTGTGCACGAGAATAAAACTCTCAAAGACAACTCGATTTTCTAAAGTCTTTATTTCACCAGTATCTCTACACCCGGTAGAACAATTAGGTATGAATCTGCACACAAACCTTTATTTGTCTCATAACTAAGTGGAAGTTGTTTTCTCTGTTTACCCCATCCCTGAGGAGCAGTGGGAGCCTCCATCCTGTTGTTTCCCTCCATCCTGTTGTTTTCCTCCATCCTGCTGTTTCCCTCCATCCTGCTGTTTCCCTCCATCCTTCTGTTTCCCTCCATCCTGTTGTTTTCCTCCATCCTGTTATTTTCCTCCATCCTGTTGTTTTCCTCCATCCTGTTGTTTTCCTCCATCCTGCTGTTTTCCTCCATCCTGTTGTTTTCCTCCATCCTGCTGTTTCCCTCCATCCTGTTGTTTTCCTCCATCCTGCTGTTTTCCTCCATCCTGTTGTTTTCCTCCATCCTGCTGTTTTCCTCCATCCTGCTGTTTTCCTCCATCCTGTTGTTTTCCTCCATCCTGTTGTTTTCCTCCATCCTGTTGTTTCCCTCCATCCTTCTGTTTTCCTCCATCCTGCTGTTTTCCTCCATCCTGTTGTTTTCCTCCATCCTGTTGTTTCCCTCCATCCTTCTGTTTTCCTCCATCCTGTTGTTTTCCTCCATCCTGTTGTTTCCCTCCATCCTGTTGTTTCCCTCCATCCTGTTGTTTTCCTCCATCCTGTTGTTTCCCTCCATCCTGTTGTTTTCCTCCATCCTGCTGTTTCCCTCCATCCTGCTGTTTCCCTCCATCCTTCTGTTTCCCTCCATCCTGTTGTTTTCCTCCATCCTGTTATTTTCCTCCATCCTGTTGTTTTCCTCCATCCTGTTGTTTTCCTCCATCCTGCTGTTTTCCTCCATCCTGTTGTTTTCCTCCATCCTGCTGTTTCCCTCCATCCTGTTGTTTTCCTCCATCCTGCTGTTTTCCTCCATCCTGTTGTTTTCCTCCATCCTTCTGTTTTCCTCCATCCTGTTGTTTTCCTCCATCCTGCTGTTTTCCTCCATCCTGTTGTTTTCCTCCATCCTGTTGTTTCCCTCCATCCTTCTGTTTTCCTCCATCCTGCTGTTTTCCTCCATCCTGTTGTTTTCCTCCATCCTGTTGTTTCCCTCCATCCTTCTGTTTTCCTCCATCCTGTTGTTTTCCTCCATCCTGTTGTTTCCCTCCATCCTGTTGTTTCCCTCCATCCTGTTGTTTCCCTCCATCCTTCTGTTTCCCTCCATCCTGTTGTTTTCCTCCATCCTGTTGTTTTCCTGCATCCTTCTGTTTTCCTCCATCCTGCTGTTTTCCTCCATCCTGTTGTTTTCCTCCATCCTGTTGTTTCCCTCCATCCTTCTGTTTTCCTCCATCCTGTTGTTTTCCTCCATCCTGTTGTTTTCCTCCATCCTTCTGTTTTCCTCCATCCTGCTGTTTTCCTCCATCCTGTTGTTTTCCTCCATCCTGTTGTTTTCCTCCATCCTGTTCACACCTCCAGCACTGAGCCTGAAACACCTGTATTTAGATCCTGTCACCAGGAGATCCGACACCTACAACTTGGATCAGTCCAGAGCTTTTGTCGTAGGGAAACAACTGTTCATGAGGTGCCATCATTTCCTGTTTCACTGGGCAGATTCTTCCCAAAATGTAATCACCTGTTCCCATCCTGATGCCTGTCTCTGATAAAAGCTTTATGCAAATCTTAGTTAAATGGCTTCCCTCAGGGTTCTCATTATGTTAAAGAACGAGAAAGAAATCATAGATCCTGATGGATCTGGATGAAGTAGTTGTGATCCTGCTGACAGATAAAAAGACGAACTGAATCGATCACCTGACCTTGGTGGAGGTCATACATGTAGAGCTTGACGATAGAAATGTTGAAGTCGTCTGCTGCAGTTTTCAAAAAGGTTTTGTATGCCGGCCAGCTGGTTAGCTAGCTAGCTCTGCAGGAGCTACAACTCCGAAAACACTGGAGCAGATTTTAGAGTTGCCATCAATTTTTGTAAAGCCGCCAATATCTTAAATCTGATCAGTTAATTTGTTGCTGAAAAATGGTCGGAGCTTGAACTGCCTCACTGTCACCATCAGACAGTCTAAACAGACGCAATGCATTCTGGGATGCTTGAGTACGTACAGTAAACTCACGCTGCATCCTCCGAAATTCTTACTAACCCTGTTCACATCCAGTCATTTCTCACATTCACAAAATCCACAAAGCTGAAGCACTACATGCTCAATCTGACATTATACCTGCTATAATGTGTTTTTTTAAATTGCAGCACATGCAGAATGACAAGGAACTTCCTGGTTTAAATAATAATAATAATAACAATAATAATAATAATATTGATAATATTGATAATAATGAAAATAACAATAACGATAATGATAATAATAACAATAATAATATAATAATAATAATAATAATAATAATAATAATAATAATAATAAAAGAAAAAAAACTCCTCTCACTTGTTGAGTTCATCCAATAAGGTCTGTACAGACTCTCCGCTGGCATCCACCACCTCCAGGATCACGATGATGTCATATCGAGACACGATCTGGGAGGCAGACAGTGAGTATTATGCCAGTGACTATTAAAGGAGGCACCGTATCATGTTTAACCTGCCATAGAGTATTAAAGGAGGCACCGTATCATGTTTAACCTGCCATAGAGGCATGTTTTTTTAAACATGGGGGCACTAGTGGGGGCAATCGTCCCTGCACCCACAACATATTAATCACTTTATTGGCTCACAGAAAACTTATATGATTTTAATAATTCAATTATTCTTTACATACTTTTCAAAAAGTCAGTTTAGTCATTTTCACAACAATTTCCTCCATTTAAAAATACTAAGTGATTAATCCAGAATATAATTGACAGACTTTAAATAAATAACTTAGTTGGCGCTGTGGAACATTCATTTCATCATTCATTTAATTTGATTTACAACTCTAGTTTGGTTCTCCATAATAACTTTGAATGATATATTTTTTTAATAGTGGTGATGATGAATTAACTAATTCAAATAAACAAAACTGGACATGTAAAACCACAAATACATCATGTTATTATTCATGATTGGCTCATTATGAAGTACAGATGAAAATCCAGACTTATTTTTGATTCTTACTTTCCAATACAGCTCAAAACACAACAGCAGCAGTGTTGAGTGTGTCTGTTACCTTAACCAGGATGTTTAGAACATCTGGATCTGACACTTTGCTTCTTCCAAACTTCTGGATGTTAAAAGAAGCTATTTTCATGGTGGCTACAGAGAAAAAGAGAAGAGAAACATTATTAGCATTTTAGTGTCAGTCACTTTGTGTGTGAACATGCACAGGCATGTGTGGTATTACTGTATATGTGTGTGGGGGGGGGAGCTGTATGTTCACAGCAGCCATGTCTCATAAATCCTGACTGCTTTCAGCTCACCTCACCTGAGACGAGTGTGACATGATATCAAATTCCTAAAGAACGGGGAAAAAAATTCCTAGAGGTTTAAAAAGATGCTATAAAATTGGTGGAAAGTTTAATTGTCTCTGACTTTATTCATCAGGCGTGTCTTTTACCTTCATTTCTTTAGGGCAACTATCAGAAATTAAGAGACAGAGAAAAAACATGATAACAGTAATCTGTGATAAAATGATTTTCTAACCCTCAACACTTTCTTTCTTTAATTGTTTAAATAGGTAACTTATTAGAGAAGAAGAAGCCAGGAATAACTGAAGGTAAAGGAACCCTGAGATAAAAACTGATATGGTCTGAATAAGAGTTTAACTTCATTAATATAAATAAGTCAACATGAGCATTTTTCCATGAACCACAGCAGAACAGAACAACATGTAGAACATGACCCTCAGTGGAGCGTATCCCTCAACCAGGGCCCAACAGTCCACTTTCATTCAATCAGGCCTTATCCAAAATCAAACTCATAGCACTGTCCCCATCATTCCCAGGCCAGACTACACCCCGTCCATCCATTTCCTGTAGCCATCTGTGATGGAGCCTATCCCAGCTGACTGTGGGTGAGAGTATAGGGTTCAGCCTGTCGGGGCCACATAGAAAGAAAAAACACCACTAATGAGCAATTTAGAGTCTCCAGTTCACCTCTACTGCAGGTTTTTGGTGGTGGAGGAAGCTAGAGAACCTGGAGGGAACCCAGTGCTGCCCACTACATCACCGTATCAGTGCTCGAACAGAAATGACTGAGGAAACCGTCCAGGACTTGTTCTAACAGGTTTAACCACTATGTCTTTACAAAACCCTCTCACAAATCCCCTGATCAGACAACCTGAGGTCACCTGCTTCACGTCAACACACTGTAAAATGTAAGATTGAATAGTCTGTTTCCTGTTCACACTTTCTACTTGTCCTCCACTACTTTTCATGGAAAACATTCCTTTTGTTATGTGAGAAAAACTCTACTCAGGTATTTCCTGTCCCAGCTTCTAAAATCTTTAATTCACCTTCAGATCTGTTTCATGAATGCTCTTATATCACACACCAGAGTAGATTCACATATATTATCATTGTTCTGCAGCTGTCCTGTTCAATGCTGGGTTACTGACGTCTTTTGCCCTTATGAAAATAAATGTTTAATGACAGATGAAACAACCACTGTAGTTTTACACAATAGGTTAATAGATACTGTATGTTGGAAATAGGTGGGTGGAGTTTCCCAGCAAACCTTTAGACAACATGTTTGAGGCCATAAACCCAAGTAACCTGTGTTTAAATGTGTTCTGAATAATTATCATAATTATCAGCCAAGCAGTAATTAGTTCTTTAGAAATATTTCAATAGAAAATGGTTAGTTATACAACACCATTGCGTCATGAGTTCAGTCTCTCACACGGTTTTACTTTTCTTAATTTATCTAAGGTAGTGAGTTTGCTTAATATTTTTAAGTAACTCAACTTATTAGATTTTACAGTGCACAGACCATACCGTAATAACACAAAGGTACCTTTCTACAGTACGTCACATGACCCTGTAGACTTCATTTAACTAAACAGAACATAGACCAGATATTTATTATTCAACCTGATAAACCTAAATGTTGCTTATTGTAGGCATGATACTGAAAATGAAGCTACACATTCCAGAAGAAGTTGTGACATGTTGATGTTTACTGTTGTTGTTGTATCATCTTATCTTCTAACAACACTCAGTATATATTTGTGAAGAGACGACACTAACTGTTCTGTTCCATTCTTGTTTGATAAACGACTTCAGCTGATCAACAGTCTGAGGTCTCGTTTCATAATGCTCCACACATTGCAAAAGGGGGACAGGTCTGGACTGAGACCAGTCTAGTACCTGGACTCTTTGACTCTGAAGCTGTTGGAAGGCAGCAGGATGAGGCTTCATTGTCTGCTGGAATGAGCAGGACGTAAACGTCTGAATAAGATTATATCTACAAAAATCACTGAAGCTGATGAGGTGCAGCATTAATGTGTCTGCTTTTACAACGCATGATAATGGTTTTGGATAAACGAGTTTTTATGATTTGATGAACATTTAAAAAAATATATATAACTGACTTTATTCTTGGAAAATTCTTCTTCTCTTATTTCTGTAACATTCTGTAACATTCTGACCTATAAAAACATCTTCAGACTTAAACACTCTGTCCTAACATAGTCAAACAGACTGAAGGTTTAGTGTAGATGCAGGATTTACAGTATATTCCATTTAATCTATAACGCAGCGATATTAGGAGCTCAGTTTTATTTTAATAAACTTGATGCACATGTGAAATTTTACAACAAGGCAGACAAATGCATACAGAATATGTAATGTACAGCCGCAGTCAGAAGCCTGAGGGAATATGTCGGAGTAATTCACCACAGGAATATAACTGATGTCTGATGGTAATCAGGAGGAAAAACACCTCTTTTCAAGTAAATTACGCACTCGTTTGGCAACATGTAAAAATCAACTGTACTGTCACACGTACGTCACTGAGTTGTTGCTCCTTGATTCTCATAGTCTTTTCATCTTCCATTGGAACTTAAGTTTAATATGATGGGGACACTTTTATTGGTGTTTGAATCATACAATGAAATTCGATTGTCAATCATGGCTGTTTTTACTGACTTTTACAATGACTACATCTAAGGAGGTAATAAACCATCTGGTTTGAGGGTTTGTCAGATCTATCAGAGGACGGCTAAAATAGAGAAACACCTATAGGGATGAAACAATTGACAGGAAATTAATTTGAATAATTTATTCATTGAAGTAAATGCTAAAACAAAACTGACAAAATTCTCTGCCTGCATTGGATTTTGGACAGCTGGTTGAGTCTCTGGCTTCAGGAACATGAGGTGAACAAACGGGACAGGAAGAAAGGCGGGACGTAAGTTTAGGACGAATCTGATCTGAACACTGAAAAGTGAGTCTGTCTCCAAAGAGCAGCTAATGCTCTTTTTAATATATGACTGATGTGATGTATTATATCTTTCACCTGCTCCTCTGATGGTTGGGATTCTTCCCTCAGACCTCAGTGTTTTCATGAGCTTGAGTCATTATGTGTGAACATGTTGTTCTGATGCTGTTTGTAGTTTCAAGCTTTATATTATGAACTGATTTTTATTGCTAACTTTTTGTTGCACCAGTAAATTCTCTAAAATCACTTGTTATCAGGGTTGATGCTAATAAATAACTAACAGTAACTGATAGCTGTCAGTGTACCGTGGATCTGGACAAGTTCTGATCGTCATCCATTAGCTGTGCCCCCCCACATCATGACATCACCACCAAAATGGTCTACTTCCTGGATCTATACACCAGGATAGGGTCCCTGTGGCGATGGTACAAACGCCAACGACCACCAGCTGTGTACAAGTTAAATCTGGACTTGTCACTAAATGTGATCTCCGTCCACTTTGCAATCAGCCATAACATCTGTAACATCTGTGCTGCACGTGTCTGCAGAGTTCAGACCATAGCATCCCAACTGCCCGTTACCGTAAGTTCTTTCAGGAATCGTGACATCATCAGTTGTTTCAGTAGGACATTAATTAGACACGGTAAATTATCACCTTGACCAGGTCTTTTCAATCATGCAGAAAAAAATCTCACCAACATCATGGTTTACTCTGAAATGCACCAATGACTGTTATTTCTATGTTATGACTAAATGATGGTTATTCATGATTTAACATGTTTTGGTTGTGGGTACTTAAAAAAGTCTATTCAGTGAATCACATGTTAGTTTGTTTCAGTAGATTAGAGCTAGTGAATAGAAATTACAGATCTTTTAAAATAATTCCACTGTTGCTCAGAATACTTTCTTAAGGTAAGGGAACCTTCATCATCATGTTTACGAGAACCTGAGGAGTTCCTGTCCTCTGTGGACCCATCCATCCATCCAGACCTCTGTGTGCTGAGGCTCAGTAACTCGTCCTTCAGTCATCAGAGACAGAAGGTAGAATTCATCCAGTCCCAAAGGACTTACTGTCAGTTTACTGTAAACATTGGTGGTTTAATCATCCTCACAGTTTCCATCTCCGAATCATTCCATCAAAGTCAGCTTATGACAGGACATGTCATTCAGCCTCAGCGCTACATTGAATATAATGCTAACAAAGCATGCTAACATGCTAAACATTAGACTACATTAAAAATGGCCACCATACAGAACCCACGAGAGACGATGAGGCCTTTCCATAGGCGCTAATACTCAGGACATGTTTGTCTGATCAGTGTTCAGGATCTCAGAATAATAAAGTTTTCTCTTCATTTTTAATCCACCCCATAATTTAGCTCTCTTGTCTAATGATGCTTTAGAATCGTAAACATCTGATCATCTGCCTGTCGTCAGTGAAACTCTGTGCAGCAGCTGAAGTATTTGAACAGAAGTTAACAGTCTGTAAAAGGCTGTTCATGGAGCAGCGAACTGGGAGCTTCTGGTTTTCACTGGTATTTTATCTCTGTTCGTCACCTCCCACAGCTTCCAACAAAAGATCAAAAATATAATCAAATCCTTTAAAACACATACTCAGGTCGTTAAGAAGGAACAATACCACAGTGTGCAAATACTCTAATGAACAATTTGGAAAGTCAAATTTAGTAAAAGGACATAATCATACAAATAAAGTTTAACAAAGAGATATTAATATGATATATTATAAAACTGGAATGTAGATTATGGTAACATTGGGATAATTTTAACAACTTTATACTCTTTACTGCCAGATAGCTAAATCTATAGTGATGTATCATACACCGTAAAATCTTTACTTCATTTTCACTTTATTTTCACTTTATTTTATCACCCTCTTTCTTCACCCAGGCAGACTGAACTCATGATGAATGATGTTGAATAACTAAACATTTCCATTGAAATATTTCTAAAGAACTAATTACTGCTCAACTGATAATTATGATAATTATTCAGAACACATTTAAACACAGGTTACTTGGGTTTATGGCCTCAAACATATTGTCTCAAGGTTTGCTGGGAAACTCCACCCACCTATTTCCAACATACAGTATCTATTAACCTATTGTGTAAAACTACAGTGGTTGTTTCATCTGTCATTAAACATTTATTTTCATAAGGGCAAAAGACGTCAGTAACCCAGCATTGAACAGGACAGCTGCAGAACAATGATAATATATGTGAATCTACTCTGGTGTGTGATATAAGAGCATTCATGAAACAGATCTGAAGGTGAATTAAAGATTTTAGAAGCTGGGACAGGAAATACCTGAGTAGAACAACAATGTTCACATTCTGGACAGGGAGGACAGATGGTTTGAGAGAGGAGTGAAAGAAGCCATCTATGTCAAATTAGACCGACCATCTCTGAACAGAGGTGGGGGTTTACACCATCACCTGTCACCTACATACAACACAGTCCTAACTTCTCTTCAACGCCGGCTTTGCCATCGTTATGCTAACGACCCACATAATGGCTCAATATGCATACGAGAGACGGCTGGTCCCAGCAACCCCAACGACCCACAATAGGACTGGGAAGGACCAGGAAGGAAAGGGAACAGGTTACTTAACGACTCTCAAGGTAGTTTCCATCCATAAATATCCTGACCTCGTACCAACAGTTTAGAACTGATGAAGCCTCTCAGATGAGAGGTGAAACGTCTTCAAGCTAAGAAAAGAAGTGCAGTTGCTTCTGAATCAACCTTCAAGGATTACCTGAGTAGAGTTTTACAAAATAAAAGCACCCTTTATCCAACTTTTCTCACATAACAAAAGGAATGTTTCCCATGAAAAGTAGTGGAGTACAAGTAGAAAGTGTGAACAGAAAACAGGCTATTCAAGTTAAGTAGCTCTAATCTGTGGGGAACTTAAGTACAAGAGTAATATACTTAGTTACATTGTGGGATGTAACTAAGTACTGAAAAAAGCTAAACTTCCCAGTACTTGGTTTGTTTAAATGAACCAAAGTAAACTGAGTTTGACAGTTTTCTTGATGCCAAAGTAACTAAAATAAAATAAGTGTTTTTAACAAGTTGATAAAAACTGAGTTAGATCAACTCAGTATTTATGATTAAATAAATCTGACGTTTTACAGTGTAATTTATACATTGATTATATTGTGTATAAATCATCAGAATGTACAAAGTAAATGGTAAAATAAATATTAACATTTACTTTGAGTATAGTCGAGTAATATGCAGTAAGTAAAATGTAAAAATAACTTTATTTAGCACAAATGAATCCAGTACATAAACAAACACATGAAGATTCCTGAACTCACACTTCAGTAAAAATGTATTTGAAGTAAAAGATTGTAGTAAAAGACAGATCACATAATTCTCCAACATATCTGAAAACAGACAAACGAATATGATTGGATGTTTTCAAGCTTTCCCTGTGTTGTGGTTTTTATTACTGCAGAGATCAGGTGGACCGTCCCACATATCCTGATGGGGACTTCTCTCACTACTGCTATCTTTGTATGTTTCAGAGGTAATGCTGAGTCAAAGCTTCCAGGCCCTCTGATCTGTACTTAAATGACTCGACTATGACATTCAACCTGATGGTGTAGTCCTACAGATGGAAGGAGACTGTTTCATTAAACGCTCTGAGGGATTCAGCTCAGTGTGAGGAAAAACAGACAAAAGGAAAAGTTGTTTCTCACCTGAAGGAGAAGGAGAGTCTGCTGCTGCTGACAGGACCTGGATCAGGAAGTTTAGTCCAAATAAGCATTAAATTAAGTCAAAAACAGAAGGAAAGACTTGTGGGCTTCACACTGACTGTTCTTGGATCTGCAGGGGAAACATTCTGTAGTAGGTGACCACAGGCAACGTGATTGGTCTAAAGCCAACCAACAGCAAGGGTTGTAGAGACAAACACAAAACAATGGTCCTGCCCTCCTTCGTGTTTACCTGTTTTATGTGTAAAAAGGTGTGTGTGTGTGTGTGTGTGTGTGTGTGTGTGTGTGTGTGTGTGTGTGTGTGTGTGTGTGTGTGTGTGTGTGTGTGTGTGTGTGTGTGTGTGTTCAGGAGACATCAGACAAAGTTATATAACAACTCCATAACCCCTTAAATACCCCCTCCCCCTCCCCCTGCCCACACACACACACATTGGGCTGCATTCCAGACACAGTTTACACCAATGTTCCGAGTTCACACTGGAATGACTGGTTCTCAGTGCCCTGGAGTCAACACGAGGCCTTGGCCTTCAAGATTTTTGGAAGGTAAAATATTTGTTCAATACCTCTGTTTCTAAGGTGTCAAATGTAGGGACATTCACATATATAGAAATCTGATATAATACTTAAATGTAGGGACATTCACATATATAGAAATCTGATAGAATACTTAAATGTACATACATAGTCATATGTATGTAAGGCATGTCATAGTCATGAAAACTATTTTCCTTTTTTTAATGGAAAAACCCTAAAAGAAAACTCAAACTGCAGAAAGTAAAAAGGGAGATTAAAAATTAAAGTTATGAAGAGGAGAAAACTTCTCCTCATGTGTCATAGTGGACAGTAAAGTCTTCTCTTGAGGTGGGTGGGGCTATTTTTAACTGGTTCAGCCCCCTCCCATTGTCCCCCTAAAGTCCCCCTAAAGAGCCACTCTCCAGACGGAGGGGGGCTCAGGGCGGGGCTAAGAGCCATGTAGGTGAACACTCCACTTGTATCCTGGATACCCTGGATTACCTGAACACATTTTGTATGACTGAGAGACTGCTGGCGAGCAACAGTGATGAGTCAGACCAGGACCAGCCAGTGGGCTGTCCACCCCATCTAAAGGCCCATTTATGCCTTTAGATGGGGTGTCTCTACGTCAAAGATGGATACAGGCGAAGCCTTCTGCACATCTTCTGCGCTCATTTCTACATATTTGGACATGTTTTCAGAGATCTTACGGATATGGATGAGACTGACAAATGGAATAATACAACAAGAAATGGTTGGGGGCAGCGTCGCTACAACTCTAGCAAGGCAGACAAAGAAAGTGTGATGTAGTGAACATTTAATTTTTAGTATTTTGGGAACTTGGTCATGCCGTAGTTCCCATAGTGATCAGCCTGTTTAAAGGATGTTGGGATATCTGTTTTAGGTGAAGCGTTCAGTAAAAGCTGCTACCTGTTGTAGGCTATATTAAGCCGCCTCCGTGTCTCTGATTACTGAATACACCACAGAAAGTGTCGATGTACCTGATGACCTCACAGACCACTGTAGAGTACATCGTTACCACTTTGACTGCTTTGTATTTACTAGGTACATCATCACAACCTCCTCCAACCGTCACCATATTTGTTGTTGATGTAACTTTTGACTCTTCTTTAGATCTTCACTGCCCCATGTGGTTGTATCGATGTCGACGTACAGGATGTAGGGAAGTCTGTAGGTGTTGACGGATAGACTGGAAACAGACGTAGAGGAGCATAAGTGGGCCTTAAGCCTCCTCTGACCCCTATATCCATCTATGCAGAGAATGTGGCGGTATTTCACTTGGTCGACAGGTTAAAGGGGCTGGGAAATAGAGGGAACCTCTATCCTCAGTCGGTTTGGATGATGACTATCCAATGTTCTCATATGTTCTCATAATCAGCTGAGACACTAGAATAGTGCCTGTTTCATGGTAATCTGTGCTGGAGTTTTTGTGTGGTCCTGCTGATAACCAAACCAACCAACAGACAGAGGTGACCACCTCTTTGGTGGAGGTTATAACTTAACTAATGGCTCTAAATGATTTTGATGCCACAATGAATTCAGAGACTCAATATTGTCTAGGCTTTTTAAAGTTTTCTCACCTTAAAAACAACAGTCATTTGTTCAAATACCGCAACGACCTGTGCTGCTGGGACCTCGACTATAATCTAAATAGTTCCATTGGCTCCACACTGAGCTCCATGTGTTAATGTCAGACGCTCCTTAATGAAGTAAAACGTTGCTTTAATGGTTATTCAGTGGAATTTAAATGTTAGTTTTTTGGTCCATCACTTCAGAAACATTTTACATCACATAAAATGTTGAGTACTTCATAAGAGGGAGGAATAGAGCAGGAGCAACCTATAATCATGTGATGAGTCACAAATTAGTAGTTCCTGACTGATGCAACAATAGAGGTGTATAATAAAGACAAAGAGATCCTGTATGTATGAATCACTATGATTAGGCCCCTTTCAGTCAGCTTGTTCGAGGACTGTTGTGCTTTCAATGCAATTGTTCTGTAAAAGTTAAAGGTGTCATGGCGGCCATTGTTATTCGCTGAACGTCTGTATGAAAGACAAGATGGGGGTGTGACGTTTTCATGATGAGTTAAGGGTGTGACCCTCAACTGGGGAAATTTAAAAAGCTGCTAGCAGCACTTAGCAGCTAACTCAACGAAGAAGAAAATCAACAGGAAATGCCTCTTTAGCTTTGGGAACTCTGGTATGCTCACTAAAATCACACAACCTTCAAAGGTACTTAAATCACATTTTATTATCAGAGGATAAGCCTCTTGAGATGAAACTGTCTTGTTTTCAAGGGGGTCCTCAAAACACAAGTTTACATCATCAAACAAACATAACAAAACAAGACAAGCCAATACATTCACAATACATTCAGGCCTAGTTTCTAAATGAGCAGAAGGATGTTGAGGATCTAAGACAAGTGAGCAAGTTGTTCCTGTCTGATGGTGCCTTAAATTTAAAAGCACGTCAGAGAAGAGTGAACTCTCAGAGTGCCTAAGGCTATATGATGAGCTATATGGAATAAGGTACGATGGATAATTATGGAAAATACATCTGAAAACCAACTGCATCCAATGAAAGTGTCTGAGATTTCAGAGGTAACCAATGAAGAGATTCATACATAAAGCAGTGATGTGTTCTAAATGGACACCTCAGAGCAGATCTACATAGGCTACTGTAGACAACGTTTAGAGAATTCAGATTTGATTCTGAGGAGTTCTGATAGACAACACCAGCATAGATTGGTAGTAGGAGCTGATAAATCATTCTTTTCCTGACCTGTAGTGTGAAACAATTAATTGAGCAATATAAGATTCTGAGGCTGCAATATTTACTGCCCTGCAGGAAACATGTTGCTGTTTTACATAACTTTGACGTCAGATTGACAGTGTTATGATCACTGGTAAAGCCTGTTGGTCTTTATATGTAACCCATATGTGCTTTATGATGTTAAACTGTTTTATATTTGAGATTATCTATGTTGCTGTCATGAGAGGAGATCTTGTATCTCAGTGGGACCTTCCTGGCTAAATAAAGCTAAATAACATAACATTATTATCAACATCATTATTATAACGTTATGAACACAACAATGAAACATCATCATCTCTTAAGTGTATATGGGAAACTTTGTAGAGAACCAAATGCTTGTAAATGGAAGTTGACTTTCTTTCAGCTCTGTTTTGGTCTGTCCTTTTGGTCTCCTGAGGGGAATCTCTGGGTGTCTGGCAGCTAAATTATGGTCTATGTTCACCAGCCAGTCGCTAACCGTGTCTGTCAGCTGTTTGGTGCTGAGCAGGTAGTGTACAGAGGATTTTTACAGCTTTTTCTCTGAAAACAGCTTCCTGCTGCAGCCGTAAACGCTACCATGAAAGATATGTTAGTGATTCAAAACCTAAGTTTCAGCCAGACAGATAAACACTGAGCTGGAACAAAAACCGAAAGCCAGAGAGCTGAAATTCAGGTGACAGTTCTCTGTAGGTTTGTCAGACAGGGAAACCCTTTCACTTTATACAACTGTTAGCTCCGCAATGGAGGTTGTGTGCTCCATTTCCATTGGTTGGTTGGTTGGTTGTTTGGTTAATTGGTTGGTTGGTTGGTTGGTTAATTGGTTGGTGGGTGGGTTGGTTGGTTGGTTGGTTTGTTGGCTGGTTGGTTGGTTGGTTGGTTGGTTGGTTGGTTGGTTAATTGGTTGGTGGGTTGGTTGGTTGGTTGGTTGGTTGGTTGGTTGGTTGGTTGGTTGGTTGGTTGGTTGTTTGTTTGTTTGTTTGGTTGGTTGTTTGGTTGGTTTGTTGGTTGGTTGGTTTGTTGATTGGTTGGTTGGTTGGTTGGTTGGTTGATTGGTTGGTGGGTGGGTTGGTTGGTTGGTTGGAATGATTACACAAAAACTACTGGATTAATTTCCACTAAACTTTGTGGAGTGGTGGACCAGGGGACAGGAAAACTAAACATGCAGGATATTACTGAGTATTGACCTTTGTATCCGTTATAAATTTCCTTTCTCCTTTATTTTCCTGCCCAGAATCAATTTAATTAGCTATGTTTGATTTATGTGTAGTTTTTGTTGTATAAATTAACATTTTATTGTTAAAATATTCATAAAATGTAATAAATAGGCATCACGGTGGTAGAGTGTGTAGCACTGTTGCCTCACAGCTAGTAGGTCCTGGGTTCAAATCCACTTGAGGACCTGGGACTTTTCTGTGGTTAGTCTCCATGTTCTCCCCGTGTCTGTGTGGGTTCTCTCCATGATCTCCCCATGTCTGTGTGGGTTCCCTCCATGTTCTCCCCGTGTCTGTGTGGGTTCCCTCCATGTTCTCCCCGTGTCTGTGTGGGTTCCCTCCATGTTCTCCCCGTGTCTGTGTGGGTTCCCTCCATGTTCTTCCCGTGTCTGTGTGGGTTCTCTCCATGTTCTCCCCGTGTCTGTGTGGGTTCCCTCCATGTTCTTCCCGTGTCTGTGTGGGTTCTGTCCATGTTCTCCCTGTGTCTGTGTGGGTTCTCTCCAGGTTCTCCAGCTTCCTCCCACTAAAAACATGTAATATAGATGAACTGGTGACTCTAAACTGACTGTAGGTCTGAATGTGAGTCTGAATGGTTGTTTGTCTTTCTATGTGTTGAACTGATGACTTGACCAGGATGAACCCCGCCTCCTGCCCAAAGTCAGCTGGGAGAGGCTCCACCCCCTGTGACCCTACAGGATAAGGGGTTACAGGAAATGAATGTTAAAAAATAAAATGATTTCAGTCCTACAGTAGTGATGAATTTGTTTTTTCCGTTTTCATAGTTTCTCAGTGTTGTCTGTTTGAGGAAAGCAAACAAAATCCATGTGGAGGTACTTGGTTTCATAAGAGTTTTTTCCATTTACTCAGAGACTCAGAGAGACGATGTCACAACTTGTTGTGTTTTCTTTGTTCTCTGTCTATGAAAAGGTTTGACGGCCTCACTGTGACACTTTGTGTTCATATATCTCCTTTATTGAACCAGGTGAAATCATATGAAATCACATTAAAAAATCATATGTATGATGATAGCAGGTCAATCTTCGAAAAATGCTTTTTAATCTCAATGAGGATTTCACCTGGTTAAATAAATTAAATAAATAAATCTATAAAGGTCCTGCTGTCATCATGTAGCTACAGCTTCTGGAAAGTCTGTACAGAAATGGTGGAGAAATGGAGTGTCTGGTTTATAAGACCTCAATGTGAGACACAACCACAGATCCAGATCCATCAATGAAGCAGCACACAATCATACATATACTGAGCAACAGTGGAAACGCATAATTTTAATTTTAAAAACCCTGTAATTTCTGTTCATTAGCTCTAATCTACTGAAACAAACTAACATGTGATTCACTGAATAGACTTTTTTAAGTACCCACAACCAAAACATGTTAAATCATGAATAACCATCATTTAGTCATAACATAGAAATAACAGTCATTGGTGCATTTCAGAGTAAACCATGATGTTGGTGAGATTTTTTTCTGTATGATTGAAAAGACCTGGTCAAGGTAATAATTTACCGGGTCTAATTAATGTCTTACTGAAACAACTGATGATGTCACGATTCTTGAAAGAACTTACGGTAACGGGCAGTTGGGATGCTATGGTCTGAACTCTGCAGACACGTGCAGCACAGATGTTACAGATGTTATGGCCGATTGCAAAGTGGACGGAGATCACATTTAGTGACAAGTCCGGATGTAACTTGTACACAGCTGGTGGTCGTTGGCGTTTGTACCATCGCCGCGGAGACAGCTAGCCTGACGTATAGATCCAAGAAGTGGACCGTTTGGTGGTGATGTCATGATGTGGGGGGCCACTGCTAATGGATGACGGTCAGAACTTGTCCAGATCCACGGTACACTGACAGCCATCGCTGTCCTTCCTTGACCAGCATTTTCACCAGATCTCAACCCAATAGAGCATCTGTGGGATGTTCAGGATCATCAGGTGAGAGAGAGAGATCCTGCTCCAGCAACACATGAACAACTTGTCACAGCTCTGCAGGAAGAATGATGTCATCCTACATGTCCAGAATAACATCTTATCCATTCAGGAGGTGTAAAGTAGTGATAAATGCTGGAGGTAGACACGCACGGTAGTGACTATTGTTGTTCTCTGTCTCACCATCCACACTTTCTGACTTGTAAACACTAAGACAAAAACCACTAATCTGCACAAAAATGATTTCTCTGTATGACTAAATGGTGAATAGAGATGTGAACCATAATTTACCTTTGATATTTAATATGAATAGGATGGCATGACATTAAAAAAAATGCATTTCTACTGTTGCTCAGTATAAAACTGTGATCAGACAGCAGAACACATCAAGGTCCAGGTCTGACACACTGAGGCAGATTAGGGAGCACTTAAAGAAGCTTCATCAGTTTCTACATGAGGAAGAGGAGGCCAGGATCACTGCTCTGACAGAGGAAGAAGAGCAGAAGAGTCTGATGATGAAGGAGCAACTCTTTCAGACACAATCAGAGATGCAGAGGAGCTGATTCCTGCAGAACGAAGGCTGCAGTGAAGAGTCCTGCAGCACCCCCTGCTGGATGATCCACAGCTGGGCAACCTGACGTGAAAGATCTGATCTGAAGATGATGGTGGTGCTTTCTCCAGTCCTGTGAGTCTGGATCCAAACTCTCCTCATCCAGACCTCATCCTGTCTCAACTTCTGACAGCAGCCTCCTGAAACCCAGATCATCTCCATCATTGTTCTGTGTGGGGCTGAGAGGGCTTAAACTCAGAGGCTCATAGCTGCTGAAGTTGGAGATAAGTTCACCTGGTTTGTTGGTGTGACAGCTGAGTCTGTCCAATAGAATGGCAAACATGATCATGCTTCTGGCAGCTAAATTCTGCTTTTCTAATTTTTCATCTCAAAACCATAAAGTTTCATATGTAGTATGAGGTTTTCATTCACTAACATTTAACATACAGATTACAGAAAATACTAAATGTAAATGACATTTAATGTTTTGACAATCAGACATTTATTATACATTTATCTATTTATTCACATATCCCACCGCTGCAATCACACAAATATTCCATCCACATGAGTAAAGGTGTGTTTCTCATCTTATTATCTCTTTAGACATTGCTTTAGAAGAAATGGGAGCCAAATCTCACAGAGTCAACATTGTGCTGGAATTTTTAATATGAAACATACACATGTTGTATGTAAGTAGCTTAAAAAGATGAATTTAAGATGATATGATAGAATATGTGCTGGGTTTCAGTTCAGCTGTGTGTGTGTGTGTGTGTGTGTGTGTGTGTGTGTGTGTGTGTGTGTGTGTGTGTGTGTGTGTGTGTGTGTGTGTGTGTGTGTGTGTGTGTGTGTGTGTGTGTGTGTGTGTCTTGATCTGTTGAACAAAAGAGGAAATTCTGTCTCTTCTCTGCGGCACCAAATCTCTGCTGGCGACACATAAATCCAGCTGGTAAGTGAAATTATGAAAACTGATGACAAAAGATTATATTTTAGTTTCATATCTGTTTATGTTGTTATTTTAACATTCTAATAGTGATAAACTGTCTGCAGTTTCAAACCTCTGCAAGTTGTTTTTCATGTAAATTGATGACATTAATGTCTGTATGAAAGAAAGGACATGTAAAAGTGAATAAAAATCATTTAAATCTGAATTGAAATGATCCAGTGTGACACTACAAACAGACTGAGTTAGGTTTTTATCTTTGGTCAGTGATGGATGTTGGGTCTTTTTATTTTTCCCTCTATTCACTGACAGACTTTGTATTATTTTACTGTTTTTAATCATGTTAATTAGTTCTGTGTGTTTTGTACTAACCAGCTCATCACAGGTTGGCCCTTAATGGACAAATTACTGAAGTCAGAGTTAAAATAATTCCATACAATAGTTTTATTGTTTCCACACACCCATTAATATCAAATGATAATATGACTTGTCACGTATGACTTGAACCACCTCAGTTAACATTAAGTTTATTTTATTTTTACTTACGCCAGCAATGTTATGTTTTCAACTGAGTCTGTTTGTTGGTTTGTTTGTGTTTGTCTTTTAGCAGAATTCCAATAAATCTAATGAACTGATTACCTTAAAACATGGATCAGGATCATTGATTTTTGGTGCACAGCTGGATGAACAGATCCAGGAATTGTTTAAATAGTCTTTAACATTGTGACACAGAGAAATTGTCAAAATGTTCTCTGTTTGTTTCAATGATCAGCAACAACATTGATTTTGACACATTCATATATTTTGTGCAGTGTTAGATTTAATAAAACGATCAGCCACTGAGGACAAAAATATCCCCTTCCTAAAACTGCTATGAAAATATGATGTCATTTTTTCGCTCACTTAATTATTTTAACATCATAACTATTAGGATTTATTTTCAGGATTTTTAATACTTTAAATTGCATTTGTTGACTTAATACCCTCATATAAATAGAATAGTAGAAATGAATAGAAATAGAAAAAAATATTAAAACTGTATCCAAACACACACACACACACTGTGAGCTCGCTGTAAGTCAAAGAGAAATTTACTCCACTTATGAGACTTCATTTGTTAGTCTGAAGTCCTGCATGTGAGGGAGTGAGGGTGAGGGACTGAGGGTGAAGGTGTGAGGGAGTGAGGGTGAAGGTGTGAGAGTGAAGGTGTGAGGGAGTGAGGGTGAGGGTGAAGGTGTTAGGGAGTGAGGGTGAAGGTGTGAGGGTGAAGGTGTTAGGGAGTGAGGGTGAAGGTGTGAGGGTGAAGGTGTTAGGGAGTGAGGGTGAAGGTGTGAGGGTGAAGGTGTGGAGGAGTGAGGCTGAAGGTGTGAGGGAGTGAGGGTGAGGGTGAAGGTGTGAGGGAGTGAGGGTGAGGGTGAAGGTGTGAGGGAGTGAGGGTGAGGGTGAGGGTGAAGGTGTGAGGGAGTGAGGGTGAGGGAGTGAGGGTGAGGGTGAGGGACTGAGGGTGAAGGTGTGAGGGAGTGAGGGTGAGGGAGTGAGGGTGAGGGACTGAGGGTGAAGGTGTGAGGGTGAAGGTGTGAGGGTGAAGGTGTGAAGGAGTGAAGGTGAGGGTGAGGGACTGAGGGTGAAGGTGTGAGGGTAAACGTCTGAGGGTGAAGGTGTGAGGGTGAGGGTGAGGGTGAAGGTGTGAGGGAGTGAGGGTGAGGGTGTCTGCATGTGTGTGAGAGACACAGAGGGAGGAATTATAACTGGTGCATTATTTTGATATGACTTATATCTTTTTTTACACATTTTTTACACGCCCAATGCTGCGTTCACAACGAACATGATGGTAATTTTCACCATCATTTGCGTTGACTCACATGATTAACATGACCGGTACCAACAACATGTCATCAACCATGAACCAGCTGCTGCCTGGTGTCTGTGTAGGAGTCACAGACCGTCACCCTGTCTGGGTTCACATCATCCAGAGGCACACAAAGAGCTCTGGGTGTCCACATACTGCTCCGATAAACTCCTCCTCCTCTTCAGCATCAACATCCAAACCCATGTCCAGATCTCAACACTGATAGACTTTCACATCACAGCCTCACGCAAAAGTTCTGACTCCAGTTGAAATTTTTCAGCTGATTGAAATGACTGTAATTCAATCAGTCGCGTCAAGCTAGTCATGTCATTTGACAATCAGTGCAAATTCACGTTTACTCATGTCTTTACATTGACTTTGTATGTAATCGAGCTGTGCCTTGATTAGCCTTGCTTAGCTTTAGGAAAAGATTACGTTATGTATGTGACTTAAATTAAATATTTATATTACATCTGTTAAAGGTCCAGTGTGTCGTCATCCCTCATCTCAGCCTCTCCTATAATCGCCACTAAAAACACAAAAAGCATGAAAGGCTCTTTCCTTTCTTTTAATCAATGCTTCTGGTTCACTCCTTGGAGGAAGCTTTGTGCAACCCTCCTACTTGTCTCACTCTTTAACAATGTGCCCTGATATTTTATGATGTTTCAAAAGACCTCAATGGGAGGATCAGGGTGTCTCAGGTAAATTGGACTGGGTGTATGTCCTGCAAACAATCTGAAAGCATGAAAATGTGTCATTTGTCTTCAGATCAGAGCAGCTGGTCCGACAGACGACATTTCTGCAGCAGCAACAACAAATAATTTAACATCATGTTTTTATTATTTTCTCTCTCTTGTGTTTTGACCTTTTGACCTCCTGCTTCTCCTCAGTGAAGCATGGCAGGTTATTATGGGCTGGAGGTTCTGGTGGGTGTGGCCATGCTTCTGACAATTGGCCAATGTGATCTGAGTTGTCAAGGAACGGACGGCCATTCTGGAGAGGCAGGGATACCTGGCAGAGATGGATGGCGGGGTGCCACGGGAGAGAAAGGAGAGCCAGGTAAAAAAAAAAAATAGGAGCACAGAGCAGCTGCCTTCCTGTCCTCTGCAGGTTTAATTTCTGGATGAGACTCCAACGTCAGTTTCATGGATACTTTGTCTTCCCATGTCATCATCCTCTGGCAGAGTGTAATCATGCATGATTCTCTCCTGGTAGTTGTTAAACATGAATCAGTATTTTTCTAATAACGTGAAAGGAGTCTCAATGACTGGACAAAGTGGAGCATTTAGCAGCTTTAGAGCTAAATTCTTCCCTCAGGAGTTGGTGGAGTCCAGCTAACTATTTTACAATATGAACAACATCCACGGTTTGTTTATGATGCCCTCAAATGAGCAAAAAAATCGGGTTATTGTAGGTTTAATCTGTCCTCTGTCTCCAGCTCTCATGGTCAGTGGTCCAGTGGATCCAAACGTCCTGCTGAGGCTGAAGGGGGAGATTGGGAGTCGGGGCAAACATGGGGTCATGGGTCCTAAAGGTTACCGTGGAGAGGTGGGACCAGCAGGTCATCCAGGACACCCTGGCCACTGGGGCCCTGATGGGAAGAGCATCGGCAACGGTAATAAACAACTACACTGCATCTTATCTACCATGTTAGTTACTTGCTAACTTTATAGCCAAATTGTAGTCTACCCACATGAAGGCACATGACTGAGGAACATTATACATTTGCTTCACTAGATAACCAACAATAAACGTCAACACACTGACAGACTGCCCGGTGCTTTAACAGTATCATGACACAGCTACGTCTTAGATGCGTCGTGTCACCATGGCAGTTTTTCAGATGCTCTGTTTGCTTCTTTACGCAGTCGAAGTTAGAAAAGAAGACACTGAGTTTAGGGAATCATTCATCCAAAAGCCAGAAGAGAACAGTAGATCAGCTATGATCAGTCATGACTCCCCCAAACGACGGCCAAGGAAGATGAAATTCAGGACGACTCTAAAATGAGTCATTCATCTGAAAAAATCAGGCTAAAAAGGGCTCAGATTGAATTACTTGCCTAACTTTAGTTTTCTGCAATTTTAAGCTAATAGCATTTAGCTGTTAGCTAAAATTGTATTTTGAAATTACACAGAACTCTTATCTCCAAGTGAAGACATGATGACATTGGTGAAAACTAAAATATGCTCAACTAAGAAATGCTGCAATGGGTTGTAATGAAAACTGAACTAAAACATTATAAACCTCTGTCACAGGGAATGTTACACACAGGACGAGGTGACGACGGCTAATGAATTTATATAAGCGAACAAATGGAAGCACTGACCACACCCTGTTTTAGTTTACTTTAAAAAAAGAGGTTTACTTTTGTGTGTGTGTGTGTGTGTGTTCTAGGAGAACACATGCCCCAGCAGGCCCGTTCAGCCTTCTCAGTGATGAGGACTGATCACAGTTACCCTGCCTTTGGCCAGGTTCAGTCTGTCGTCCATCATCATCATCATCATCATCATCCTCTCTGTCTCTCAACTGCATCATTTAGATTATTTTTAAGTCTGTAAAATATTTACAAACAAACTATGCTTTCTGTTTTCTCTTGTGTATCTTTGATGTATCTGGACATGCAGACAGTTTTATCTTGTCTGTTTTTAGATATTTGGCTCTGAATGAAATTCGTTCTTTGAATTCAAAAATCTGACTGTCAAACATTTTAAGAAGACCTACCAAACTGTTCTTTTACAGCAGCTCACGGTTCATATTCTAGAACAGTATGGCCTCAGGTAATATTACAGTTTCTCTTCATATCATTGGCCTCATTAGGTATATCCAGCCCCCTAGAGAGAGAGGGTTAACTGTCTACATGACTCTGGTATAATGATGTCACAAACTGAACCTTCAAACATGATACATGTTTGTCTTGTTATGATGGTCGAGAACCACGGATCCAAACTAAGTCACAGGCCACACAGCAATAAACCTGCCAGGTGTGAAGCTGCTGGAATGAACACACTTCATTTTAGTTCAAGATAGTAACACACAGCAACACACAGCACATCTCACCAAGTCTGTTTGCTTTTTTTCAGCTTGTATCAGCGTAGTATTCACTTGTCCTGCATGTGTTTCAGGTGGTAACCTATCAGGATACTGTGGTCAACACACCTGGGGACTTTAATGCAGCCACAGGACACTTCACCTGCAGAGTTCCTGGAGTTTATTACTTCACCTTCCAGTCTGTTGCCAGGGTAACACACAGCTGTCTTCATATGAGAATAAAGGGTGACCATTATGTGAGATGTGTAGCTCCATCATCAGGGTGATGGTTGTGCTGTTGGTTGTGTGTTCTTCAGGTCAGTGTGTGTCTGCGTATATCCAGTGACCCTCCATTCAACAAGCTGGGATTCTGTGATTACAACAGGAACACTGATCAGGTCAGTGATGAGAACCAAGGAGACAACGAGCTGTTAGAGGGGGACACCTGATAAATAAATCACTCATTCTCCAGCCTCATTCAGGTCTGCTGGTCCATTCTCTCCTCTTTATGCCTCAGAACACCCCAGCCCTTTAGTAAACATGGATGTGGTGTTTCTGGAAACAGGAAGACCTCCTCTTTACAGACAGTCTCCATTGCATTGGATTTCAAACCAAAATCCTAAATATAATGTCAAAAATCACTGCGACTGCTCAGACATGCAACATTTAGATAGATATTGTGGCTAAGCAGCAGAATCTGGCTGCTGACACTGACTTTAGAATGTTAGCAGGGTGCTAGCAGTAGGACAGCATTCTGCTATCAGACTTTATCTCAGTATAACTCTGCAAATATGGCTCCACCATCATATGAAAGACTGAATACTGGTGGTTTTCAACATGTTAGTATGTTAGCATGAGTTTGAGTGCCCTCTCATTTTCAGCAGCGTTTCGAGACTTCCAGCATCAGAAAAAGTTCCAACAAAAATACCAAGAACTAAGTGAAAAGTTAAATATTTTAAATCTGTGAGTATTTTAGCTCCAATCAATGAAATATATCAAAATGTAAAGTAAGAACCACCTTTAGAATAGCAAATTTTACCATTTACAGTCTCTGGTTAGCACTGTTGCCTCAACCTGGAGCCTCTCTGTGGTCAGTCTCCATGTTCTCCTCATGTCTGTGTGGGTTCTCTCCATGTTCTCCTCATGTCTGTGTGGGTTCTCTCCATGTTCTCCTCGTGTCTGTGTGGGTTCTCTCCATGTTCTCCTCATGTCTATGTGGGTTCTCTCCATGTTCTCCTCGTGTCTGTGTGGGTTCTCTCCATGTTCTCCTCATGTCTGTGTGGGTTCTCTCCATGTTCTCCTCATGTCTGTGTGGGTTCTCTCAATGTTCTCCTCGTGTCTGTGTGGGTTCTCTCCATGTTCTCCTCATGTCTATGTGGGTTCTCTCCATGTTCTCCTCGTGTCTGTGTGGGTTCCCTCCATGTTCTCCCTGTGTCTGTGTGGGTTCTCTCCATGTTCTCCTCGTGTCTGTGTGGGTTCTCTCCATGTTCTCCCTGTGTCTGTGTGGGTTCTCTCCATGTTCTCCCTGTGTCTGTGTGGGTTTTCTCCATGTTCTCCTCATGTCTGTGTGGGTTCTCTCCATGTTCTCCTCGTGTCTGTGTGGGTTTTCTCCATGTTCTCCTCATGTCTGTGTGGGTTCTCTCCATGTTCTCCCTGTGTCTGTGTGGGTTCTCTCCATGTTCTCCCTGTGTCTCTGTGGGTTCTCTCCATGTTCTCCCTGTGTCTGTGTGGGTTCCCTCCATGTTCTCCCTGTGTCTTTGTGGGTTCCCTCCATGTTCTCCCTGTGTCTGTGTGGGTTTTCTCCATGTTCTCCTCGTGTCTGTGTGGGTTCTCTCCATGTTCTCCCTGTGTCTGTGTGGGTTCTCTCCATGTTCTCCCTGTGTCTGTGTGGGTTCTCTCCATGTTCTCCCTGTGTCTCTGTGGGTTCTCTCCATGTTCTCCCTGTGTCTGTGTGGGTTCCCTCCATGTTCTCCCTGTGTTTTTGTGGGTTCCCTCCATGTTCTCCCTGTGTCTGTGTGGGTTCTCTCCATGTTCTCCTCATGTCTGTGTGGGTTCTCTCCATGTTCTCCCTGTGTCTCTGTGGGTTCTCTCCATGTTCTCCCCGTGTCTGTGTGGGTTCTCTCCATGTTCTCCCTGTGTCTCTGTGGGTTCTCTCCATGTTCTCCCCGTGTCTGTGTGGGTTCTCTCCATGTTCTCCCTGTGTCTGTGTGGGTTCCCTCCATGTTCTCCCTGTGTCTTTGTGGGTTCCCTCCATGTTCTCCCTGTGTCTGTGTGGGTTCTCTCCATGTTCTCCTCATGTCTGTGTGGGTTCTCTCCATGTTCTCCCTGTGTCTCTGTGGGTTCTCTCCATGTTCTCCCCGTGTCTGTGTGGGTTCTCTCCATGTTCTCCCTGTGTCTGTGTGGGTTCTGTCCATGTTCTCCAGGTTCTTCCTCCCACCAAAAACATCAGTATAGATGAGCTGGTGACTCTAAATTGACTGTAGGTTAAAAACTGTATGTTAAAAATAAAATGATTTCAGTCCTACTGAATTTATTTTTTTCAGTTTTCATAGATAAGGTGATTTTAGCCTTTTTTATGGGGTGGAAGAGGTTACAGTATGTTTGACACCGTCATCTGAAAAAGAACAGCAGGAAATACTGATCTCATCTTTTGACTGTTTTCATTCTTGTTCTTTTCCTTGCTCTGATATATTCTGACTCTCCTTTGGCTGCTTTACTTCACACAGGACAGAATAATAATCTGTGGTTTGTTCGATTCTGTATGTTCACAGAGGTTCATCATGAAACCTTGCTGTTATTGGCTGTGCTGTGTTTCAGGTGCTGTCAGGGGGCGTGGTCTTACAGCTGACAGCTGGACAGAGGGTTTGGCTCGAGTCCTTTAAGGACCAGCAGAGAGAAGTTGAGGCACAAGACACCCAGGAAAAACAGATCATCTTTAGTGGTTTCCTGCTCTTCTCAAACTCAGAATAAAGTTTATTGAGACAACAAGAAGAGAATTTCACTCCAACATGGAGTCGGTGCTGAGACTGAGACAGCATCACCTTATCAATTCAGCTTCTACAAATCTCTGATGTCACATCCCATTTCCCTCAGCTGAGTAATGTTAGCGGAACTTTCCCTCTTTGATTGATCTGCATGTGAACCCACAGGTAGATCTGGATTTGTTCACCTGATTTGTTTCCTTCATATTGACTAATGTAAACCAAAACAAAATTAATGTGTGGGCTTGAATCATAAGATTAAAGGGATAATAAAGCCCATCACTGATTTATCTGGAGCCTCCAGAACTCTAAATGTTTTTCCTATTAAACATTGTTTCAGACATAAAAACAAATTAATGGGTT
>CM075185.1:32225873-32340873 GCA_037577475.1 Chaunax sp. Z400
CTCTATTCTCTTCAGTAATTTTCTTTTTGTCTTTCCTTTCTTTCAATATTTCTTTCCTCCTCATTTCATTTGTTCTCTCTGTGTTTACTCTCCCATCACTGTCCTGTCTTCTTCTTTGCTTTCCCTTTTTTTTATGTACTCTTCTCATTTCTCCTCTCCTCTCCTCCTTTTCTCCTTCCTGGCCTTCCGTCCTCACCTCCTCTCCTCATCTCTTCTCCTTCTATCGTTTAATCTCCCTCATGTTTCTTCTCTTTCTATTCCTCTCTTCATCTCCTCACAACCTCACCTTCTCTCCTTTTCCTACCCCCTTCCTTTCTTGTAATCTCCTGCCCATGTTGTACAATCAGCTCCTCATTTGCCTCATCTCCTCATCTCCTCTCCTTTTTCTTTACCTCCTCTTCTCCCTCCTCAGGTCCTCCATCATGCTCCATCATTGTTTCCTCCTGATTGGAACCCTGCTCTCAATGGTCATACCCCTGCTGGTTGCCATGGAGACCTGCCCAGCAACAGGCATACCAGGAATGCCAGGTATGTGCATGCATGTTTCTGTATGTGTATATAAATATATGGATCTCTAGAGTTTTGTCCATCCATCTCCTCATCCTCATCCTCATCCTCAGGTATTCCTGGAATGCCTGGCAAGGACGGCCGTGATGGAGACAAAGGAGAGAAAGGGCAGACAGGTATCTGACACATTCTCTCTGTTTAGTTCTCTCTTTTTCTCTCTCTCAGGTCAAGGCAGAGAGCTGCCCGTCTAGAGCAGGGTCTGCTCCGAGGTTTCTGCCTGTTAATAGGCAGTTTCTTCTCATTCTCTGTAAATGAGTACAGTCTTGACCTGCTTTAGTGTCAGGAGATGACATTCATTCTCTTTTGATGCTATATAAATAGAAACTGACTCGACTTTAGAGTCACCTACATGTATTTATTTTAGTTTTAGTCTAACTCGTTTGTCAAATGTCCTTATTATTTTTTAGCATATTAAGTTCAAAGTATTCCCTTTTTTTATAGTTTTAGTCGCTAAAAGTCTGGACATTTTAGTCTCAAACAAAGAAAACTTCATGTGTTTTAGTCTAGTTTAATGAAAAGTGTTGACATTTGAGTCTTTTCTTAGACATCAGGTTATTATTAACATTTGGTGGAGACCAAATCAATATTTTTGGTCATTTTCCTTTGATTTCACTGATTCCACATCAAATTTATCTGATCATTATCTGATAAAAACAGGTTGAATGATTCAGAATGGGGCGGCACGGTGGTGCAGTGTGTAGTACTATTGTCTCACAGCTAGAAGGTCCTGGGTTCAGATCAACTGAGGACCTGGGACTTTTCTGTGGTTAGTCTCCATGTTCTCCCTGTGTCTGTGTGGGTTCTCTCCAGGTTCTCTGGCTTCCTCCCACCACCAGAAACATGCAGCAGAGATGAACTGGTGACTCTAAACTGACTGTAGGTGTGAATGTGAGTTTGAATGGTTGTTGGTCTTTCTATGTGATGAACTGGTGACTTGTCCAGGATGAACCCCGCCTCCCGCCCAAAGGTCAGCCGGGACAGGCTCCAGCCCTCCCGACCCTACACAGGATAAGAGGTTACCGAAAATGAATGAATGAATGAATGAATGAATGATTCAGAATGCAGCTTTGCAAAGAGTGTCTGGTCTGATGATGTCACTTTAAGGAATACATCCAGACATGGAACATGTTCTGATTGGCTGATTTATTTTGAACCACGTCCAGCTCTAAGCCAGCGAGCCGGGCTTCTTACCCATTTAAAGTTTGACAATAGGTTGAGATCGTTTCAGCCCCAAAACCTCTAATCATCGGTTTACCAGATAAAACTGAGAGACTCTGAGCTCCAGCTATCCGGAGGAACCTTCAGTGGGAACCAGATACTAGATGGTTCCATTAGTCTTATGCCCCTATACCCAGGTCGGACCATCCACTAGATGGTTCCATTATTCTTTGGCGCCTATACCCAGGTCAGACCAGCTACTAGATTGTTCCATTAGTCTTTGGTCCCTATACCCAGGTCGGACCAGCTACTGGATGGTTCCATTTGTCTTTGGCCCCTAGACCTAGGTCAGACCAGCTACTAGATTGTTCCATTAGTCTTTGGTCCCTATACCCAGGTCAGACCAGCTACTAGATTGTTCCATTAGTCTTTGGTCCCTATACCCAGGTCGGACCAGCTACTGGATGGTTCCATTTGTCTTTGGCCCCTAGACCCAGGTCAGACCAGCTACTAGATGGTTCCATTAGTCTTTGGCCCCTATACCCAGGTCAGACCAGCTACTAGATTGTTCCATTAGTCTTTGGTCCCTATACCCAGGTCGGACCAGCTACTGGATGGTTCCATTTGTCTTTGGCCCCTAGACCCAGGTCAGACCAGCTACTAGATGGTCCCATTAGTCTTTGGCCCCTATACCCAAGTCGGACCAGCTACTAGATGGTTTCATTAGTCTTTGGTCCCTATACCCAGGTCGGACCAGCTACAAGATGGTTCCATTTGTCTTTGGCCCCTAGACCAGGGTCAGACCAGCTACTAGATGGTTCCATTAGTCTTTGGTCCCTAGACCAGGGTCAGACCAGCTACTAGATGGTTTCATTAGTCTTTGGTCCCTATACCCAGGTCGGACCAGCTACAAGATGGTTCCATTTGTCTTTGGCCCCTAGACCAGGGTCAGACCAGCTACTAGATGGTTCCATTTGTCTTTAGCCCTTAGACCCAGGTCGGACCACCCATTTGTGCGTCAGGACCGTTGAGGGCCTCCTCATTATCTTGTCATCATGTTGTCATCATGTTGTCATCATCTCTTTCTTTTCTTTCTTTTTATTGCTCATTTGGCAGGGACAATGCACAATACATATATAGTACCAGATATAGCTAAGAGCTCATTTTAATCTGTAGTCCCTAGGCGGAGGCCAAATGATGCGCAGGTTACAGCAATTATAATAAATCAGCACAAACAATGAAAGCTATACAAAAGGTATAGAATACAGAGCAAACCTGACCCTCCCTGCACAAACAACATACAGAACACTACTAGTTTCCAGCTAGAGAGTACACCATCAACAACTCATTAAAACCAGACACTTCCTCAGTACAAAAAAGACCCCAGACACTCAGGACCAAATTCTGACCTCTTCCAGTGTCTCTGGGTTCAGTGACCACATGCCTGAGTATCCTTCAATCATTTTTTAAAATTTTCCTTAAAATGTTTAAAAGTACTACACTCTCTGATACTCAGTGGTAAAGAATTCCACATGCCAGCAGCCTTAACTGAAAAGCAGTTTTGTCCAAATGTTGTAGACCTAAATTTAATGTAACAGTCCCCTCTGGGTGATGCTCTTGTTGACCTGGATCCAGCTGCATTACATGTCGTTACAAACTGTTGAATGGGGTCATTTCGTCATCATCTCGTCATCATCTCATCTTCTCATAATCATCTCGTCATCATCATCTCATCATCTCGTCATCGTCTCATCTCATCATCATCTCATCATCATCTCGTCATCATCTCGTCATCATCTCATCATTTCGTAATCATCTCGTCATCATCTAATCATCTCGTCATCATCTCATCATCTTGTCGTCATCTCGTCATCATCGCATCATCATCTCATCATCTTGTCATCATCTTGACATCTCGTCATCATCAACTTATCATCTCATCATCTCGTCATCGTCTCGTCATGGTCTCATCATCTCGTCATCATCTCATCATCATCTCAATATCTCGTCATCATCTCATCATCTCGTCATCATCACGTCATCATCTAATCATCTCGTCATCATCTCATCATCTTGTCGTCATCTCGTCATCATCGCATCATCATCTCATCATCTTGTCATCATCTTGACATCTCGTCATCATCAACTTATCATCTCATCATCTCGTCATCGTCTCGTCATCGTCTCATCATCTCGTCATCATCTCATCATCATCTCAATATCTCGTCATCATCTCATCATCTCGTCATCATCACGTCATCATCTCATCATCTCATCATCATCTCATCATCTTGTCATCATCTCGTCATCATCTTGTCATCATCTCGTCATCATCTCATCATCTCGTCATCATTTCGTCATCTTCTCATCATATCCTCATCTCATAGTCTCATCATCATCTCGTCATCATCTCATCATCATCTTGTCATCATCTCATCATCTCCTCATCATCTCATCATCTTGTCATCATCTCATCTGAGTCATGGATGAAAAAGTCGTTGACATCATAGTTTTAATTTACAAAATGCAGTCTTCTTGTCTTGGCTTAAAATATGTATAGATACTATTTAAATCATCTTGATGTGAATATGTGTGAATATTATATTTTTTTGTGATTTGTGACAACTTGACAGTAAACTTTCTGTGCCTCTTTGTCCCTACATGGAAAATTACAATTTAAAAACCTGGGTCTTGTTTTTATGCTTCTTTACATGAAAATATAAAACATGTGACCATGTGACCACCATGGCTATTAGCTGCAAACTATACCTCTCTCTTTATCCCCTCGTTTCTGCCCCTTTATCATCTATCCAATAGACATACAAGGACTAAACAATAATAATAAAAAGACACCAAACCAGTGCTATTTATTAAACAAACTAAAAAAGAATAATTCTTAAGAGAGTTACCACAAATACAAGGCTAGAGAGTATGGTAGTAAAGGTAAATGTTAAATTGTTAGCATAAACAAACTGCTATTAGCTTAAAAAGTTAATCTAACAGTGTTAGGGCATGATGAGCATCCATTAATTGTAACTAATTTCAAGTGACAAGATGTCAGCCTCTGTTTTAAAATGGATTTGAAGGTGAAAACTTTCTGTGCTAATTTTCTTCACCAAACTCCCTCTAGAACCAAAAACTGTGTTTTCCATTTTTCTGTTGATTAAACAAGAGAGAACATTTTAATGGCTCAGGCCAGGCTAGCTGTTTCCCTCTGCCTCCAGTCTTTATGCTAAGCTATGCTAGCCATGTCCTGACTCCTGCTTGATACTTAACACAGACATGACACTGATATTGCCTCACCTAACCTGATCAGTCTTTTGTTGCCGTTCACAGGAGCAGTCTGGAATGGTGGTCTTGGCCCTGAGAAAGGAGAGAAGGGGGAACCAGGGATGATGGGATATCCTGGTAAACGAGGACAGAGCGGGGAACTGGGGGAATCAGGGGTCCCAGGGATTGTCGGACCTCCGGGAGAACCAGGAGACCCAGGGTATGTAACTAGACAACCCTCCCCAGCAAGGCTCAGGACCGCAGAGTTGTTGAATCTTCTCTAAACAAAAGTCAAGAACAATTCCTGCTAAACTTTGCGCATCAAAAATGGTTTACTGAGTGGACAACTGCTTCAGGGCTCCACACCCCTGAGGGTTTGAGTGCCCCAGATTCACTGTTTGGCAATAACTCTGATTAACTGAATAATACAAAAAATATAAAACAGAGATGGGTGGCATGGTTGTGCAGTGGTCAGCACTCACAGAAAGAAGGTTGGTGGTTTGAATCCTTTCTGTCTGCTATGATAGGCTCCAGCACCCTGAAAACAGATACATAGATAATGTAGATATATGCAGCGATGTCCTGTTTCAACATGTCATTTTAGTGTATTTGATATTCCATTTGATATTATGCTTACATGATAAATATTAATTGCGCATCAACAGGGGTTCAGGAGGTCCCCCCCAGCTCATTTTTTGCCTCTGGTGGGCTAATTGAGCTCTGAGCATCACCTGTTGTTTCTATGATCTCAGGACTGTTGGCATCCAGCTGAAGGCAGCCTTCAGTGTGGCCAGAGGAACCAATGAATACCCAGAAAAAGCCAGCATCATTCGCTTCACCAACGTCATCACAAACATCAACGATGACTACGACACGGTGACTGGACGCTTCAGGTGAGAAAACCACAGAGAAGGGTCAACCTCATCACACAACAGACGCCTCCGCTTGTCATATAAAATAGCATCATACGCCTGCAGGGGATGGTGTAATCTAATTCTATTTCATACAAATTTTAACTAGAAAGCACTCAGACCTCCACAAAGGCTGCTCAGTTTCCCCATGTTGGCATTTCACTCCAAAGCAAAAGTCCCATGATGTAACCCTCTGAATGAAGTCATTAGAAAGTTTGACAGGAAAAATTAAAACAAAATATTTTAATATACTTCCTGCTCTCCTGCCTGTGTGTGTGGCTTTGTAACAACTCTTAAAGTGTTACAAGTGTCAATTACCTGTTTGTGACATTGCAGTTTATTTATGTGAGATGACAATATGAACAACTGCTGTTAGTTAATAAATAAAGGTTTTAGTAAATTGCAAAGACTTAGTTTTAATTTTTCCTGTCAAACTTTCTAATGACTTAATTCAGAGAGTTGCATCATGGGACTTTTGCTTTGGAGTGAAATGCCAACATGGGGAAACGGAGCAGCCTTGGTGGAGGTCTGCGCTCTCAGAGTGCTATGTAGTTTATCCTCAGAAAGTTGTGACTGAAATATTACAGAATATTTCTTTTTTCTTTTAAAAAAAAATATTGATCCCCCCCCTCTTTCTCCATGCTTTTTCTTTAATCTGCAATGACCCTAAAACACCATCATGCAATCCATCCAACAGTTTTTGAGACATTTCATTCAATTCCAAAGTTGAACCTCATGATGGTGTGGCGTGAAAAGTCAACAGAGGGTCAGAGGGATTCATCATCTGGGCACCGTGAATCTTTACGGTAGCCTAAAAAATTTAATTAAATGTATCAAATAATTGTTCTGGACCAATCAGAATGGCGTCCATAGAGCCATGCTGCTAGCTAGCAAAAAAACAAAGGCATTTCTGATTGTAGGCCTACAGATTTATATGGTTAAGGTTCCCAGGAGGACGAGAATCTACTGTTAGAAGGTAATCAGATTTGTGTGTTGTAGGTGCCGGGTCCCAGGAACATACTACTTTGTGTTCCACGCCTCTTTAGAGGACCGACTGTGTGTGCTGATGAAGATGGACCAAACACTGCTCACATCATTCTGCGATCATCGCCGCAACAGGAGACAGGTGTGCCCAATAAACAACACGATAGGTTTATTTTACATGATACGTATATGGATTAGGTTGACCATGAAGGTTTAGATTTGACTGTACCTCAAAACTTTACTTGATTCCAGGTGACTTCAGGCAGCCTGGCGGTCTTCCTGTCCCAGGATCAGGAGGTCTGGCTGGAGACTAAAGACTACAGGGGGATGAGGGGAAAACCAGCTGGTTACAGCATCTTCTCTGGATTCCTGATTCACCCTCACTGACCCACAGGACAGAAAACACAACACATTCCTCTATTTTACAGTAACACTCCAAGGTTGAAACTACAGGCAAATTAAATATATCCTCTTCATTCAAATCGACCCTTTTTTAGGGTACATGTTGGAATCATCATTTATTTAACCAGGAAAAATCTCATTGTGATTATAATCATTTGTAAGGGAGACCTTTCCGACAGGAAAACCTAAAAACTTAATAATAAAGGATTCAAACCATCTGAACAAACTGTCACTTGCTGTAAAAGAATATTCTCAGTATCATTTAAGATGAATGTAACAGATGTGTGTAAATACATTTAAAATATGTTGACCAAGACTGTTATTTTCCAGATCATTTGACATGAAATGTTATTTAAATTCACCATATTTAGCTCTGGATGAAGATTTCCATATGAATCTATTTATCCATCTGGAGCGACAGTTTGGGTTTTACAGCTGTGAAAAATGTGACCCTGTCTAAATACAGTAAGACAATTTACATCAGTGGGCCTGCCAATCAAAATAAAGCATGTCATAAAGTAACGATGAGAACAATTAAAGGATGGTTTTGATTTTCTTAAGTGGGTTGTATCTGAATGAACATTAAAACACCTATATTACCTTTTACTAGCTCAGGTGTTCTGTGAGTTAAAGTTCTCTGTCCAAAAGGTTGTCTGATGGCTGATTCATCCTGGTTTCCTCCTCCTAACTAAGGAGAAATCTGGTTCGGGACCTTGGTTGGTACTGATGTTCCATCCAAATTGTCTGCTAATGTGAGGCACTTTAAGAACCAGTCTTAAACTGAACCTCACCTCCACCTCTGACCACATGTCTCAACCAGACTCATATAGCCTCCTGCTTTTCTTTGTCCAACACTAAAGCTTTACTGCAGCAGGTATTTGCAGCATGTCAGCTTCCATTTCGTTCACATCCGCTCATAGTGATGAAAATATTCTAAATATAGCATAAACTAAAATTGATGTTGATTTTTGGGGGGCAGGCCTGTTTTTAATTGGCTAACATGCTTTGCTGCTGCCTGCCTCTGCAGCAGTACATTACTAATCTATCATGTTGGTGCTCCTCAATATGGTCGGATGCATGACTTTGAAGAAACGTTACTGGTTCAGTTGTTCCAGAACTGGGTCAATGTTGGGTTGGACATCAGTATATCTAAACCTGCTGTATTTGAAAAGTGTCATGAGATAACTTCAGTTGTGATTTGGTGCTATATTTAGAATTTACCTGACTTGACTGACTATTTTCTGCCTGAACAATCCCTACATATAGTAGAACACCACCAACAGTCACTCCAACACAGACTTACATCAATATATTTTTTGCAGATGACATAGTCTTGTATACATTTGTCTCCTCTTCAACTATGAAGATTCAAATCTGATTTTAATATTCTAAAATATTTCTTAATAATCTCAAATTTGTAGTGACATTTTATTTATTTTAGACATTTTATTGGATTATTTATCAAGAATCCAGAACTCCAGTTTATCTCTGCCATCCATACATGCTGACACGGTTTGAGGTTTTGGTTTAGACATTTACAGATAATAGAAGACAGGTCCATAAAACAAAGCGGATGAAAATGAAGAATAAGATTTTTCTGAAAACGAAACATGGAGGGAATAAGAAATGGAAAGAGGACCTGAGAAAGGCAGAAAATGATAAACTGGCATATTTCACAGGACGTAAATATTACAGTTGATAGATACTAATGAGGAAATTCAATAATTTGTGGAACAGATACTGACCTACAGACTGGGGGTGAGAGTTTCAGCAAAACGCTACCAGGAAACCAGTTTGTTTTTGAGGTAACAGCAAAAAGGAAGTCCAGATGAGAACAGAACAAAATGTTAACTTTTTTTTATATCAGATGCATTCAGCGATGCTTCATCATCAGTTTTCCATCAGGTGGAGTCCTTCCTCACTTCTAGTTAGGCAGTTTCACTTCCTCTGAGGGGGATTTGCTTATGAGATAAATGGGCTAAAATAATCAGAAACAGGAACAGGAACTGAACCAAGATAATGTTAGGAGACATTACTGAAAAGCTTAAAGTAAAGAGAAAAGACAGGAGGGGTGATAAACAGAACACAGTCTGTTTCCTGTCACTTTATATTTTCTTCTACATTGTAGAGCAAAATAACTTAGAGTCCACTACATTCATTTTCCCCCACCATGAACAAAATGTTAATGTTCCGTTCGTCTGTCCGTACTGTTCTGTACTGAAGTGGAGCCTTTTTTTTACTATTTAGGGATTGGTTACTATTTTGGAACATTTGTATTCTTTTTGATTCCATGGCTACAATCTGAATTTAGTCTCATTCTGAGACTGGGTTTGTCTCAGATCTGGGTTTACGGGGCATCAAAAACTGTTCAATATTTTTCTCCACACTTTATGTACACATTTCTCATATACTAGAGAGGTTCCTTTTGATATTTGGGGAATTTTAAGCATTTCAATTTTTAATTTTTTTATTTTGAAATTAAGCTTTTAATCTTAGACATGTAAGAATTGGAATTAACAGAGTCGACCTAACGTACATTCTATTTTCTTCAATGAAATATACCTGTGGGGGGGATCCTGAGTGTTTCATACCTGGGGGGGGGATCCTGAGTGTTTCATACCTGGGGGGGGATCCTGCGTGTTTCATACCTGGGGGGGGGGGATCCTGAGTGTTTCATGCTTGTTGATAAATAAAGTTGCTTTTACTTATTAGGTTATACTTTACATAAAAACACAATTTGTTCTTATTATTTTTATCCTCCTGTCCATCTGTCTGTCCACATAATCATTTTTCACAAACTACTAGCTTCACTAAACTTTACACATAAATCAACCATGATAAGTATTTGTACCTTTTAATATTTTAATTGAAATATATTCTAGTATATAAAGAGTATGTCACTTACTGATGCATTTGTTGTACAATTTTTTTGTGGGGGTTGGGGGGGATATGTCATCCTCAGATGACTCTTGATAATAGTTATGATAATAAAAAAAATGGTAAATTACCTTAATACTTCTTCCGCCTCTGTTCGATTTTGTAAAATGAGCTCTGTGCTTAAGGTCACAGTTATATAATATTTCTTAGCTAACAGGCTCATCTTTAGCTACGATAGATAAATGCAGGATGGTTCATGATGCAGGGAAACCAGCACCAAAGAACTGGCTTCAAAATAATACTAATTAAAATGATTTAAGTAGTATCAAAAACATGTACTTAAAATTATCCAAAGAAACATTCCTGCAGAAAATGACCCCTGTAAGAGTTCCTGTCATATTATATATTTTTTTTTATTATTGCTGGTGCATCAATACGTAATTAGTGGAGCTAAATTAAACTACTATGTAAACTGTTTATGAAGTTTGATCGACAACAATGCATCATATTTTTATATATAGATTCTTAATCTGCAAAGTAAATACTAACCCCAGCTGTCTGATAAACACAAAAATACTACAAGTACAAATACGTCAAATTTGTACAGTACATATGGACGTTTTCATTCCACCACTGCTGACAGGGCCCTGCTTCAGTTGGTATTGTATCCTAAAAATATGGATTACACCATCAGAGCAGCGATCATGTACTCTTGAACCATTTCACTTCCTGTTCTTCCTTGACTGAGCTGCTGCTGTCACTGTGAAGCAGGACAGTCTTCATCTCTGCTCCCCACTCCACCTCAGGACGAGTGACTGCTTTACCTGCAAATGGTGAGACATTTGCGTCCTATGACACTACAGCAGGCAGAGAGACAGGGTAAATCAGTGTCGCTGCAGAACAGTCAGAGATGTTAACATGTCTTACGTTTCAATGCAGGAATTTAGGCATTTATTTTTCTTAAACTTGACTTTGATTTCAGCAGACGTTAACTTCAGAAATGCACTTTCTATGATTCCTATAACATGTCACTGTTGATGTTTTGTGTTGGCTTTACTGATCAGGTTTTAATATTCCTATAATAATTAGACTAAAGATCATTGAGTCAGCTAAAAGAAATCCCTCCTATTGGGACATACAGTTGGTCGCCATAAATACATGACATTTTAAAGTTAAGGTTACTGTCAGGGTTTACTGGTCATGGTTAAAGTTTGAAATAAGCCTTGTCCTTTTGGGTCTTTGCCCCCTCCCGGTCCTGTTGTCTAGGACCTTGGGGGGTGGCTATGGTGCCGGGCGGGTGGGGGGTGGGGCTGCTTTATTGTGGCTTCATCATCCATCCTCCCCCTGCGAGACCGACCGCCCTCCAATTTTAACTGCATCTTAGACACTAAGGGCTTGGGGGTTGGGCGGGACATGATATGGAGCCCCACTGTCTGCCAGCAGTGGGGGGGTCCATGTCCCCACTGCCCCCAATTTTAATCACAGCACCTTAGTTACCCACATACCACATATCCACCTTACCACAGACTCAAGTCAACAACAAGTCTCCAGATATTTGATGACAGTCAGCCTCAGCAACAATAACCTGAGTGAATGTGTGTGTTTGTGTTCATGTAGGCCCCCCAGTGGCTGAACTACAGTACTGCAGTGTTTCTACTCATGGTCCATGTTGGCCTAGTTGTCTCACAGTCCTGTGGAACCCCGGGGATTCCTGGGATACCAGGCACCCATGGGAGAAACGGCTTAGATGGTCTCAAAGGAGAAAAGGGAGACCCTGGTGAGCAGGACATGATACTGGACATGATACTGGACATGATACTATGATACTGGGCATGATACTGGACATGATACTATGATACTGGACATGATACTATGATACTGGGCATGATACTGAACATGATACTGAACATGATACTATGATACTGGACATGATACTGGACATGATACTATGATACTGGACATGATACTATGATACTGGGCATGATACTGGACATGATACTATGATACTGGACATGATACTATGATACTGGGCATGATACTGGGCATGATACTGGACATGATACTGGACATGATACTATGATACTGGGCATGATACTGAACATGATACTATGATACTGGACATGATACTGGACATGATACTGAACATGATACTGAACATGATACTGGGCATGATACTGAACATGATACTATGATACTGGACATGATACTGGACATGATACTGAACATGATAATGGACATGATACTGGATATGATACTGAACATGATACTCGACATGATACTGGACATGATACTGGACATGATACTGGACATGATACTAAACATGGTACTGGACATGATACTGGACATGATACTATGATACTGAACATGATACTGGACATGATACTGGACATGATACTGAACATGATACTGGACATGATACTGGACATGATACTGGACATGATACTATGATACTGAACATGATACTGGACATGATACTGGACATGATACTGAACATGATACTGGACATGATACTGGACATGATACTGAACATGATACTGGACATGATACTGGACATGATACTAGACATGATACTGGACATGATACTATGATACTGAACATGATACTGGACATGATACTGGACATGATACTAGACATGATACTGGACATGATACTATGATACTGAACATGATACTGGACATGATACTGGACATGATACTGGACATGATACTATGATACTGAACATGATACTGGACATGATACTGGACATGATACTGAACATGATACTGGACATGATACTGGACATGATACTGAACATGATACTGGACATGATACTGGACATGATACTATGATACTGAACATGATATTTGGACATGATACTGGACATGATACTGGATATGATACTATGATACTGAACATGATACTATGATACTGAACATGATACTGGACATGATACTAGACATGATACTGGACTGAACATGATACTATGATACTGGACATGATACTATGATACTGGACATGATACTGGACATGATACTGAACATGATACTGAACATGATAATGAACATGATACTATGTTACTGAACATGATACTATGATACTGGACATGATACTAAGTTAAGCTGGTATATTTTGACATCTTTGGAGAAATTATTTAAGTTAACTGCATTTAATACATTTTTTTTAATGTAGCAGCAGAACCCTATTTTTAGTCGAAGTTAATTTGTATTTTGGAGGCAGGTTTGAAAATAATGACAAAAAAGTAATGATTTTTTGGGGACATGGAACATTTTACAGGATTTCTCAACATGGTGACCTAATTTTTGCTATTTTATCATGACACATTGTCCTTACTTTAAAAACAAAACATATATTCATTCAGTGTCTATCACTCATGAGCCCTGAGAGTTCAACACACCTAAAGAAGACATGCAAGTACACAAAACAAGGGTGAATTAAGAAAACATGTTTAATTTGTGTTTTTTGCATTTGTGTTACACATTTGTGTTACACATATTTTCAAATGGCTAAAAATAATTTCTTCTCTTGATTTTGTTTTAGTTTTTACTTTAGTCACAAAAACAGTTTTGACTGTAAAGTTTTTATGAATAGTCCAGACAGAGACTTTCAGTTTTCATCTTCAGCTCACACTAAAAACCTTCTGTGTATGTGCAGGTGAGGCAGGTCAGCCTGTCAGGGGCCAGAAGGGAATGCCAGGTCTGTTGGGCCCCCCAGGACGGCCTGGGCTGAAGGGTGACATGGGTCTTCCGGGGCCTCCCGGTGTTCCGGGTCAATCAGGGGAGAAGGGGAGGCCCTTCAACCCTTCCAACCAGCAGAAATCCTTCTTTTCCTACAAACGGGTGATATCACAGGTACCAGAGGTCGACACTTCCATCAACTTCAACAGGTCAGTGCTTTGATGGTTTAAAGTCACAGAGAGCAGGAGGGTATTTCATGTGATGTATGGGAGGATGATGGGATGATGAGCGGAGTCTGATTGATCGGATCAGAGAGGATGAAGGGCAGATATGTAAACATTTTTTCACAACATCACAGTCACAGAAAATGGTTTATAATTGATTTGATTGATTGAATTCAATATTGATGACTACATAAGCAACATTCAAAGACAAGTTTGTAAAAATGTTAAATAATCTGCGTTACCAGATTTATGTTGGATCAGAATTGATTGTAAGTGACCAAACAAATAATCCCTGAAGGTTTAGATTCAAATATAGAAAAATCTGATGGATGCATGGTAGAGCTACGTATTGGCAAGAAGCTGATGATACAATATGTAAGAATATTCAGCAATTATTATTCAATATGTTTTCATATACAGTAGTATGATACTGTAAGCAAGGGGATATGTTGTTCCTTGTGTTTAAAGAAGCAACGTGTGCTTACTTCTCCTTCTCTCAGTTGATGTTACACTGGAGCGGAGGAGTCAAATGGCTAAAGATAGATTAGAACACTGCCATCTACCTTTCAGGGGTTTAAACACAACCCAAAATGAATGTGGGTCCAGTATTTGTTGACTCACAGTTACGAATGTGGACAGCTTTGTGGTGTAAAAGCAAAAGTCCTGAGGGTTTATCTTCAGCGCACCACGGAAGTCTGTGCCAAATTTCATTGCCATCTATATTATATATTTAGATATGTTTCAGTTTTAATCATATGATATGATATAATATAATATAATTAATATAATTAATATAATATAATATAATATAATATAATATAATATAATATAATATAACATAACATAATATAATATAATATGATATAATATAATATAATATGATATGATATGATATAATAAAATACTATATAATATGATATAATATAATATAATATGATATAATATAATATAATATAATGTAATATGATGATATGATATGATATAATATAATATAAAATAATATAATATAATACAACATAACATAACATAACATAACATAATATAATATAATATGATATGATAATATATAATATAATATAATATGATATGATTTAATATAATATAATAAGATATAATATATAATATGATATGATATAATATAATATGATTTAATATAATATAATATTATATAATATAATATTATTTAATATAATATATTATAATATAATATAATATGATATCATATAACATAACATTACATAACATAACATGACATGATATGATATAATATGATTTAATATAATATAATATATGATATATTATAATATAATATAATATAATATGATATCATATAACATAACATAACATAACATTACATAACATAACATGACATGATATGATATGATATAATATGATTTAATATAATATAATATGATATGATATATTATAATATAATTAATATAATTAATATAATATAATATAATATAATATAATATAATATGATATGATATAATATAATATAACTTAACATAATATAATATAATATGATATAATATGATATGATATGATATGATAAGATATGATATAATATAATATAATATAATATAATATAATATGATATAATCTAATACAACTTAACAGTTAACATAACATAATATAATATAATATAACATAATTTAATATAATATAATCATAAGATATCTGTGTAAACTTCCCACAGGGTGATTTTGCCAGACGTGGACCAACAGTTTCAAGGAGAGTCGCTGACAAATGGAACGTTCACATGCGTCATCAGAGGCATCTATTTCTTCAGCTACCATGTTTCAGCAAAGAGCAGAGTGAGTCTGATGAGTTCCCGATCATAAACATACACCATGGAACCTTCTGGATCTTTATTAGTTTGTCTCTCCTCATATTTTTGATTTGCTTCATTTTGTCTTTTGTCAGATTTTATCATTTAACCAGAGGCCGGAAATCACATAAATCCTCTGCTTTATTTTTTTATTCCATTTACTGCTATTTTATACTTCTACTCCAATAATATAAAGGAAATATTGTACTTTTTACTGTGCTACATTTATCTGACAGTAGGAGATCGTATGATTAGCATATAGCTTTGAATCTTCAATTTTCCAGTGTTAATATTTTCTTCTAAAAAATATTTTACATAAGATTCAACTACACTATATTTTCTAGTGGATATGAACTCCACCTCAGCCTGCAGTATTAATATTAAGTATTACACCTTAATGCCTTAAAACCAATAATCCAATGATTGCATAATTAGGGCAAAATTTACTGTAATGTGAAAAAAACTCCTGGATCTGCATGTTCATTCAAGTTCTTTCAATATGTGATGAGTTGGTGATGAGACCTGGCTGATTATGATTTAATTATTTCACATAACAACACAGTTATGATTAATAATTATTAAGACAGAGTAGGGAGCAAGAATTTCTAATCATAATCTGGGGCCATGATGAAGCATCGTATGTCAGTTTTTGTTCAGCGTAGGGTTGTTTATATGCAACCTAAATATTCTGAAATATTCTTCATCTTTTACAATAATAATAATAATAATAATAATATGATAACTATTATGATCATTTTAATAATAACAACAATGTCTCCTTTTGTGTTGAAGTATGTGAACATTTGAGCACCTGATTCTATTTGTTCACATAGGTGTGTCTGAGGCTGGTGAAGAGCGCTGACAGTCACATGACTCTGTGTGACACATCTGAAGGTTTCCTGGTCACGTCGGGCTCAGCAGTTCTGGTGCTGGAGGCCGGAGACACAGTCTCACTACAGACAACCAGGTTCAACAACCTTGTGACGAGCCAGAGCAGCACCAGCCACACCTTCACCGGCTTCCTGATCTTCCCCACGGCCTAAAGCCTTGATCCATAAAATGTACAGAAATTAAATGAAATACATGCTTTCTGCAAATTTACAAAGATCAACAGAATTAATAAAGATCAACTCAAAAGTGAGACTGCTGCCTCTAATGTAAAGTAATGAGTACTTTCAGTTACTAATGTGCATTTTCCATCTTAGTTTTCCAGTAACCAATGGTTGTTACTCATTTTAGTTCAATGTGTAAAATATGTTTCACAGTTTTTCACCAGCTTTTTAAAATAATTTTACTACATTTAAAAGGTACAAAACATAAATAAAGCCTTATGTTATTATGAATTGACCTTCCTATAAAAACTCCTGATTGTGTTTCAGTAATTATGGTGTCTTCCTGTCTTCAGTCTAGCAGTAACAAAATACAACAGTATTTTATAATCAGTGTTCAGCAGAGCAGTTGGTCTCAGATTGTCTAAAATTCTTTTATACTTTCCAGATTTAGGGATAAGGGTAATTCAACCTTGTTTCATGCTTGATGTTCTAAACACTCTGTTACAGTCACAAATAATAGTTTCTTAAAACTTTCCAGAAGAACTAATAGAAATTGACTGTGAGCCCATCTGTACCGGGCGATTTGTCTGGGTCTAATTCCTCAATTTTAAAATCTGTTTCCCATAACTACAAATGTATTGAGTTTGTAATTTCAAAGCCAAAAAAAGTAAAATAACACACAATGCAAATAATAATAAAAAATCCAACCAACCTGCAGCCAATTCATTTTCTTTAAGTCACAGTGATTCTGTCCTCAATATCCGGGATTACATCCTTGATTTTATCAAGAAAAATACCAACATTTCCTACAGAATAATCTGAGGAGTACAGCTTGCAGTAAAATGTGAACACCTCTCTGTTCAGATCTCTGCATTCGTCCCCATTTATCATTAGGTTTGTGATAGAGTTTCTCTGCTGTCTGTATTTCTCTAGATTGCTAAAATAAGAGGAATTCTTCTCACCAGCCTCCATAGAGATCATCTAACTTATTTGTAATTCCATCAGCCTGTTTTTTTTTCCTGATCATTTAATTCGGTTTTGCTACAAGTTTAGCTTCTTTCCCCAAGCAGATGTTTTCATATTCTCTCTTTTTCCTGTTGATTTCTTTGCAGAATTTTATTGTAAATTCTCTCAATTTAAATTTCATGAATTCCGATTTGTTAATGCTACCTTCAATTTCTGCATTGTTTTCAATATCCCTTATTATTTCTCTGATCTTATCACAGTATTCCTCAATATTTAACATTCTGGGATTACACTTCAAATATCCCTTATTCCTAATTTCCCTACTTGTGGGTTTTAAGACAAGATCTACATAACAGTGATTGTACAAGGGAGCTCTTGAGGTTTTGGATTGGGAAGTATATCTCAGAACATCGCCACTCACCAACCAATAATCAGTTCTTGGTTTGCTCCCTCCGTTAGGCTTAAACCAGGAGTAACATTTAATCCCCGGGTACCAGTTAAATTGTTATCTGTCATAAATATCCTAATAATGTCATTCTGCTGCATCTTCCCTAAACGAGGAGGACATCTATCCACCCACTCGTCTGGTGTCCTGTTCAGTCTCCTCCTCCTACAGTGTAATCAGTGGGATAGAAGGTTTTCATTCATCTTTTGTTTTGGCCATCATGATTATAACTATAGATTTGTAATGATAAGGAAACCTTTAGGACTATGCGCTGCATCAGCTCTGTGAGTAACCATTTCTCCTGGGTGTTGATTGAAGCATACCTCCACACCTGCAGATCCATTAGAACCATGGCTGAAAACGATCTTGTCTCCTCGTCACACTCCAAAAGAAATAAATGAAAGATAATATCAGCTTATCTAAACCTTAAAGGAGTTTATATATTATATACTATAAATATTTATGCCTGCATACAAGAGGAATAAAGCTACACTTGTTTGGATGAAGCATATTGATAATAGTGTGATTGTTTAGGAATAAAATATGTGATGTGTAACATTTCCTCCATTGGCTCTCTCTCTTTAAAACACTGAGGTATCCGGTGTGTCTGACACCTGGTCAGGTTCATTAATTATCCATCACACTATCAGGTTAGCAGACCTTTAGCCTTACAGCTCCTATGGTAAACAGACGGTTACAGGTTTGATATCTGTTTCATTTCTTTCCTCACATCTTCATTATTCCCATGAGAAACGGAAAAGGATAATTATGAATATTTCTTGCTATTTCAGATTTGTTATATCTGATAAATTATTTTACAAACACAAAATAATTACTCTCAGAATAAGACTGGATCAAATGATGATGGATGGATGATACATTCAGGATCATAATAATCAGGTGTAACTCAATAATAATGATTTCAATAATAGCAAAGCATCAGTAGATTTGATAGCTCCCTACCCTGCCCTCCACACACACACACACACACACACACACACACACACACACACACACACACACACACACACACACACACAGACACAGACACAGACACACACACACACACACACACACACACACACACACACACACACACACACACACACACAGACACACACACACACACACACACACACACACTCACACACACACACACACATACACACACACACACACACACACACACACAGACACACACACACACACACACACACAGACACACACACACACACACACACGATTACGCATTAGAAAACTTTTGCCGCCAATTAATTTTGAATGCACATCGACCAATGAGAAAACACAGACATTGGTCTGGACCAATCACTTCATCACTTATCTGCTCAGCAGTTTGTCACATGATCAAAAGAAAAAAACGCTAAAAATCAGAAAGCTAAAACAAAAAAAGACAGTTGATTTTAAAAGAAAGCAATAAAAGACACTATTTTATTGAAGCAAAGCAAATCCCTACAGATAATGAATCATTATAGGTTTATAATGCTTGACTTGTTTTGTTTTTAAACAAAGCTGTGCTGTTCCATACTTAAATTAAAGACAACCCTCTGTTGTCTGACTTCAATCTGTCTGTAGCTGATGGGCGGCTGAAAACTCCGTTGTTGGTGTAGAAGGTGTTTTTCACCACAGACGACTTGGCGTGGGAAGGACTTCTGCGATCCAGAGTGTAGTCACCTGTGAATCCAGGCAGACATGATTAATGTGAGGACGGATCCACAAAGAGGAGATGATGACAGCAGTCTGAACCAGTGTTAGATGAAAAAGATGGATGCAGACAGTCACCAGGTTAATGTAGAATAGATACAGTAGAATCCAAAAGACATAAACGACATGAAATCTAAACTATCCACCCTGACACTCTGAGGTCCGGCACACAGTGACTCCATCTTACCCAGCCTCCACCCGTACTCCCAGGACGAGAGCAGAGGAAAGACAAACTTCTCCTCAGGTCTAATCTGGCCACGCCTCTGCAGGTACAGACTCCGCCCTTTCCCCTGCAGAGGACATGTTTAAAATTCTTTCTAAACACATAAATATTTGGCAGAAATCTATTGATAATGATTCTAATTATCAGCTGTCATTAATAGTAGCATTAGCCTGCTTAGCTTCATTAACACATTGGAAATAAGTCGAGGTTAAAGGTCAAAGGAGTTTTTCACAGCTGGAACATTTGGGAAGAGAAAGCTGTTTATGAACATGTGTGAATAATCTGATCTCGGGTCAGAGGCTGAAGCCCAGTTTAAACCAGTCTGTGCTGGAAAATGTTAGTATATACATTCAAAGTTAAAGGTTTAACTAGACCTGCTTAAATGATTTTATTATCAATATTTCATTGTACATGTATGTTTATAGAAACTGATTACCTAAAGTCAACTGCCTCAATTATTCAATATAATTGGAAATAATTTATATTGTATATTATTAATTATGAATACAGTAAAAAGTCACATTTAACCATCTGCGACTCTCAGACAATAAAACTTAAGGTTATTTTGCCAACCTGGTGAACAAGCAAGCTAGTTTATTACGTAACGCTGGATTAACGTTATTAACGTTAAATATTTCTGAAGGTTGTCAGGTCTGCATTAACTTGTCTTTCCTCCTCCTGCCCCGCCCATTTACCTTTATTAAGCAGTTTAAAACACTGTTTTCAGCCAAACAAAGTGAGGAGGGTTAACCAGATAGAACTACATTCTTGTTGCTTTGGATCTCTTCCAATGATTAAATCACCAAGGTTGATCAAACTCGTCTTCTTCTGTTGCTTTTTGGCAGGTTAATCACTGCTGCCTCTTGTGTTTAGACGTAGGTATCACACGTTTACAACTGAACACAGGTGTCACCAGCTCTTTCTGTGTTGTGGGACAATCCAAATCCTCTGTGAATGGCTCAGTGTGCAGTCTGTGTGCGTGATGATGTCACTCTGTGTTTACGAACGTTCTGTGTGTGCAGATGGCGAGAGACAAGGAGAGAGTGCACGTCCTGCATGTTGGGCTGGCGAACAGAGCAGGCAGAGATAGGGCAGTAAATGTACAGTTTGGACACATTGTGCGAGTGCATAATAAAATACTAAGTCTGCAAGAATCCAGATAAGTGCCGTTTTTATTCCACTACCGCTGCAACACAACTGAGACGGGGTTAACCCTGGGATAGCTACACTTTGGCCCTGGAGCAGAGAAAAGTCTCCCCTGTGTTTCCTGACCACGGTCTGGAGGCTGAAGCAGGAAAGGTTAACATGTGGTTTAGTGTCATCAGCGTACTTTGATGTCAAAATGCACAGTGGTTGGCAGGTCCGAGACAGATGCACATGTTCTCACTTTTGCTAAAAACCTACAGCACCCATAATGCACTGCGCTGCACATGACTAATAAATGCTCTGGTTGGTGGATGACATACTGCTAGTCGGGCAGTACTTTTGCCTCATCGGTAACAGTCTGGTGTCTGGCTGCTTACATCTCGTATTGCAGCTTAAAAGTGTGATAAAATTAATTTTGGATTACTTTTGAGGTGAGACATTGGAAATGAACAGGATCATGGTTCATATTAAAAATAAATTTCAGTTTCACAGTTTCACAAACTGATTGAAAACCTGCAGAGTTTCCCTGTAAATGTAGGTTGTGCGTCACAGTCATTCATACATGGTGAGAGGAGTCCTGGTAGAGAGTATGCCTGGTCTGGGGTGAAACTGGCCTCATCAAGGGGGGTGCACTGAGCTGCTTCTCCTCTTCATCAAAGAGCACAGCAGGAGGAGGAGGAGGAGGAGGAAGGTTGCTGTGTTCGTTGGGAGTCCTGGTAACTGGAAGTTGGACAGGCCTTGTGGGCAGAGCATAAAGACAGCAAATGAGAGGGACGGCTGTGGTTCAGTGGTAGAGCTGTCGTCCACTTATAAGAAGATTGATAGATTGAATTTACTGTGTATACATGTTAAGTAGTTAATGCCAAAAAGTTGCTGCTATTAAGTGGGATAATTTCTATTGTAATTATTGTGATGTCTTTTCTTTTGTTGATTTCATCTAAGAGAAAATTAAACTCAGTCCGCCATAGAATGCGCTGAGGAGAGGTATACTGTATGTGTCGAGACCATGGACTGAAGATTGCAAGAATGAATTTATTGTGTTTTTACACAGAATAAATCTCCCCCTTGGGCTGACAGGACAGTTGGCTCTGCATCATCACTCTACACTCATTAAGACGCAACGCAGAAATTTAGCTGGATGGCAGTGCAGGCCAAGCATGCTACAATTATTTTGGTGATTGATTGCATGCAGGCGAACAGGAAGACATGGGTGAGGACATGTTGGGTGAGGACATGTTGGGTGAGGACGTGTTTGGTGAAGACGTCTTGGGTGAGGACGTGTTGGCTGAGCACGTGTTGGGTGAGGACGTGTTTGGTGAAGACGTCTTGGGTGAGGACGTGTTGGCTGAGCACGTGTTGGCTGAGCACATGTTGGGTGAAGACGTGTTGGGTGAAGACGTGTTGGGTGAAGACATGTTGGGTGGGTGGAGACCTGTTGGGTGAGGACGTGTTGGGTGAGCACGTGTTGGGTGAGGACGTGTTGGGTGAGCACATGTTGGGTGAAGACGTGTTGGGTGAAGACATGTTGGGTGAAGACATGTTGGGTGAAGACATGTTGGGTGAAGACGTGTTGGGTGAAGACGTGTTGGGTGAGGATTTGTTGGGTGAGGACGTGTTGGGTGAAGACTTATTGGGTGAAGACATATTGGGTGAAGACGTGTTGGGTGAGGACATGTAGGATGAAGACGTGTTGGGTGAGGACGTGTTGGGTGAAGACATCTTGGGTGAGGACGTGTTGGGTGAGGACGTGTTGGCTGAGCACGTGTTGGGTGAAGACGTGTTGGGTGAAGACGTGTTGGGTGAAGACGTGTTGGGTGAAGACGTGTTGGCTGAGCACGTGTTGGGTGAGGACGTGTTGGGTGAGGACGTGTTGGGTGAAGACATGTTGGGTGAAGACGTGTTGGGTGAAGACGTGTTGGGTGAAGACGTGTTGGGTGAGGACGTGTTGGGTGAGGACGTGTTGGGTGAAGACATATTGGGTGAAGACATATTGGGTGAAGACGTGTTGGGTGAAGACATATTGGGTGAAGACATATTGGGTGAAGACATGTTGGGTGAAGACATATTGGGTGAAGACATATTGGGTGAAGACATGTTGGGTGAAGACGTGTTGGGTGAAGACATGTAGGATGAAGACGTGTTGGGTGAGGACGTGTTGGGTGAAGACGTCTTGGGTGAGGACGTGTTGGGTGAGGACGTGTTGGCTGAGCACGTGTTCGGTGAAGACGTGTTGGGTGAAGACGTGTTGGGTGAAGACCTGTTGGGTGAAGACATGTTGGGTGGGTGGAGACCTGTTGGGTGGAGACCTGTTGGGTGAGGACGTGTTGGGTGAGCACGTGTTGGGTGAGCACGTGTTGGGTGAGGACGTGTTGGGTGAAGACGTCGTGGGTGAGGACGTGTTGGGTGAGGACGTGTTGGGTGGGTGGAGACCTGTTGGGTGGAGACCTGTTGGGTGAGGATGTGTTGGGTGAGCACGTGTTGGGTGAGCACGTGTTGGGTGAGGACGTGTTGGGTGAAGACGTCTTGGGTGAGGACGTGTTGGGTGAAGACATGTTGGGTGAAGACATGTTGGGTGAGGACATGTTGGGTGAGGACATGTTGGGTGAGGACATGTTGGGTGAGGACATGTTGGGTGAGGACATGTTGGGTGAAGACATGTTGGGTGAAGACATGTTGGGTGAGGACATGTTGGGTGAGCACGTGTTGGGTGAAGACGTGTTGGGTGAAGACATGTTGGGTGGGTGGAGACCTGTTGGGTGGAGACCTGTTGGGTGAGCACGTGTTGGGTGAGGACGTGATGGATGAGGACGTGTTGGATGAGGACGTGTCGGGTGGGGACGCGTTGGGTTAAGACATATTGGATCAAGACATGTTGGGTGAAGACATGTTGGGTGAGGACATGTTGGGTGAGCACGTGTTGGGTGAGGATGTGTTGGATGAGGACGTGTTGGATGAGGACGTGTTGGGTGGGGACGCATTGGGTGAAGACGTCTTGGGTGAAGACATGTTGGGTGAAGACATGTTGGATGAAGACATGTTGGGTGAAGACATGTTGGGTGAAGACATGTTGGGTGAGGACGTGTTGGGTGAGGACGTGTTGGATGAGGACATGTTGGATGAGGACATGTTAGGTGAAGACATATTGGGTGGGGACGTGTTGGGTGAGGACATGTTGGGTGAAGACATGTTGGGTGAGGACATGTTGAGTGAGGACATGTTGGGTGAAGACATATTGGGTGGGGACGTGTTGGCTGAGCACGTGTTGGGTGAAGACGTGTTGGGTGAAGACGTGTTGGGTGAAGACATGTTGGGTGAAGACGTGTTGGGTGAAGACGTGTTGGGTGAAGACATGTTGGGTGAAGACGTGTTGGGTGAGGACGTGTTGGGTGAAGACATATTGGGTGAAGACATATTGGGTGAAGACGTGTTGGGTGAGGACGTGTTGGGTGAAGACATCTTGGGTGAGGACGTGTTGGGTGAGGACGTGTTGGCTGAGCATGTGTTGGGTGAGGACGTGTTGGGTGAAGACGTCTTGGGTGAAGACATGTTGGGTGGGTGGAGACCTGTTGGGTGGAGACCTGTTGGGTGAGGACGTGTTGGGTGAGCACGTGTTGGGTGAGCACGTGTTGGGTGAGGACGTGTTGGGTGAAGACGTCTTGGGTGAGAACGTGTTGGGTGAGGACGTGTTGGGTGAAGACATGTTGGGTGGGTGGAGACCTGTTGGGTGGAGACCTGTTGGGTGAGGACGTGTTGGGTGAGCACGTGTTGGGTGAGGACGTGTTGGATGAGGACGTGTTGGGTGGGGACGCGTTGGGTGAAGACATATTGGGTGAAGACATGTTGGGTGAAGACATGTTGGGTGAGGACATGTTGGGTGAGCATGTGTTGGGTGAAGACGTGTTGGGTGGGTGGAGACCTGTTGGGTGGAGACCTGTTGGGTGAGGACGTGTTGGGTGAGGACGTGATGGATGAGGACATGTTGGATGAGGACGTGTTGGGTGGGGACGTGTTGGGTGAAGACGTCTTGGGTGAAGACATGTTGGGTGAGGACATGTTGGGTGAGGATGTGTTGGATGAGGAAATGTTGGGTGAGGACATGTTGGATGAGGACATGTTGGGTGAGGACATGTTGGGTGAGGACGTGTTGGGTGAGGACATGTTGGGTGAGGACATGTTGGGTGAGGACATCTTGAGTGAAGACGTGTTGGGTGGGGACGTGTTGGGTGGGGACATGTTGGGTGAAGACATATTGGGTGAAGATGTGTTGGGTGAAGACGTGTTGCGTGAAGACGTGTTGGGTGAGGACATGTTGGGTGAGGACGTGTTGGGTGAGGACATGTTGGGTGAGGACGTGTTGGGTGAAGACGTGTTGCGTGAAGACGTATTGGGTGGGGACGTGTTGGGTGAGGACATGTTGGGTGAAGACGTGTTGGTTGAAGACGTGTTGGGTGAGGACTTGTTGGGTGAGGATGTGTTGGGTGAAGACGTGTTGGGTGAAGACGTGTTGGGTGAGGACATGTAGGATGAAGACGTGTTGGGTGAAGACGTCTTGGATGAGGACGTGTTGGGTGAGGACGTGTTGGCTGAGCACGTGTTGGGTGAGGACGTGTTTGGTGAAGACGTCTTGGGTGAAGACGTGTTGGATGAGGACGTGTTGGGTGAGGACGTGTTGGCTGAGCACGTGTTGGCTGAGCACATCTTGGGTGAAGACGTGTTGGGTGAAGACATGTTGGGTGGGTGGAGACCTGTTGGGTGAGGACATGTTGGGTGAGGACGTGTTGGGTGAGGACGTGTTGGGTGAGGACGTGTTGGGTGAGGACGTGTTGGGTGGGGACGCGTTGGGTGAGCACATGTTGGGTGAAGACGTTTTGGGTGAAGACATGTTGGGTGAAGACATGTTGGGCGAAGACGTGTTGGGTGAGGATTTGTTGGGTGAGGACGTGTTGGGTGAAGACTTATTGGGTGAAGACATATTGGGTGAAGACGTGTTGGGTGAGGACATGTAGGATGAAGACGTGTTGGGTGAGGACGTGTTGGGTGAAGACATCTTGGGTGAGGACGTGTTGGGTGAGGACGTGTTGGCTGAGCACGTGTTGGGTAAAGACGTGTTGGCTGAGCACGTGTTGGGTGAAGACGTGTTGGGTGAGGATGTGTTGGGTGAAGACGTGTTGGTGAGGACATGTTGGGTGGATATGTGTTGGGTGAGGACATGCTTTGCTGTAAAAACCACAGCTTTAACCTTCAATCACTAACATTGCTCCTTTCTTTCTTTTTGCTACAATGATGGTTTAAGATATTGGTTTTTACTCTGCTGAATGAACTGAATAACTGACTGCACAAACACGTCTGTGAGCTAGCAGCAGCCCTGAAACAGACAAACACATCTGTGAGCTAGCAGCAGCCCTGAAACAGACAAACACATCTGTGAGCTAGCAGCAGGCCTGAAACAGACAGACGAACACGTCTGTGAGCTAGCAGCAGCCCTGAAACACAGACAAACACGTCTGTGAGCTAGCAGCAGCCCTGAAACAGACAGACAAACACTTCTGTGAGCTAGCAGCAGCCCTGAAACAGACAGACAAACACATCTGTGAACTAGCAGCAGCCCTGAAACAGACAGACAAACACGTCTGTGAGCTAGCAGCAGCCCTGAAACAGACAGACAAACACGTCTGTGAGCTAGCAGCAGCCCTGAAACACAGACAAACACGTCTGTGAGCTAGCAGCAGCCCTGAAACAGACAGACAAACACGTCTGTGAGCTAGCAGCAGCCCTGAAACAGACAGACAAACACATCTGTGAACTAGCAGCAGCCCTGAAACAGACAGACAAACACGTCTGTGAGCTAGCAGCGGCCCTGAAACAGACAGACAAACACGTCTGTGAGCTAGCAGCAGCCCTGAAACAGACAGACAAACACATCTATGAGCTAGCAGCTGCCCTGAAACAGACAGACAAACACGTCTGTGTGCTAGCAGCGGCCCTGAAACAGACAGACAAACACGTCTGTGAGCTAGCAGCGGCCCTGAAACAGACAAACATGTCTGTGAGCTAGCAGCGGCCCTGAAACAGACAGACAAACACGTCTGTGAGCTAGCAGCTGACCTGAAACAGACAGATAACTAGAGGGGTTTTCATTCATCCATCCTCTGTCTGAGCGAGAACCAAACTGAGTTCAGTCAGAAGGTTCTGGAGAACATCATTCATGGTAAATCACACTAAGAAAAGACGTTGATGCCCTCTGCACCAGCTGACTTCTGTGAGACTATTTGTATTTACATGTGTATTTACTCTTTGTTTATGCAGCAGAATTACAAACAATAAAACCATTTCAGGGAGACGGGGGTGTCTCAGGGCGTAGATGATGTTAAAGGGAGACATTCGACCAGAGTCTCTTTACAGGCTGATGACAGATGATGTGACTCTATGAGCTGCAGCTGATTGAAGAAGTTTACTCTGAACTTGAACTTGACCTTTCTGAAAGCTTTTTTTTTGGACAAACTTCATTTTCATGGAACACACAGCAGTCCAACAGCAGGGTTAGTGTGACAGCAGCTCACCGGGGGTCAGCAGGTAGATGTGGTAGCTGCGTTTGCTCTGTGCTGTCACAGGACGGGTAAAGCTTTGCATAGCGGCTCCTCCAGGCCAGACGGGTCAACATCTCCTTCTGGATCTGCTCTCGGTAGCAGTTTTGACCCTGGGTTGTCAGCAGGTAATGCATCTCCTGGCAGGGGGGACTGGAACAAAAAAACCTGGGAGTTTACCCCTGGTCAGTCCACTCCTCACAGAAAGCATTTTCCTGGGGGTCTGGGGTCTTAGAGCCATTAAAATACATTTTCAAAAAACATCTGTCCAGATCTCCTCATGTAAAGAAATCACCTCACCTGAGCCCTTCAGTACAATAAATAAATCATGGTGTACACATATATATCTGTAATTTAATGTTAATACATCATTGATGCCATTAGATTTGGACCCACCAATTTGCTGGAGTCAGTGTAGACATATGGAATAAAATGATACTGCCTGTATGAGAGGGCAACAAAAACTCTACAGGCCATTTCAATAAACTGTATTTGAAAAGAAATGAACAACAATTTCTATCCACAACAAAATATAAGTAAAATACCAATTAACAAACTCTCATGCTTGTGTCTTGTACATTTTAATGTTAAGCATTGCAGAAGTTCTCTGTACAGACTGTTAAAATGATTTAAAAATCCACATTTAAAGGAAATGACTTCCTGGTTCTGACTGTGTATCACACAGACTCACGTGGGCCAAAGCTGACTGGCTACCAGGTAGATACATGAAACTATTATATATTGTTGTATGAATAGTTTATTGTATATTGTATATATTATTTATAAAGAGGGGTAGGATTATATAAGTTTGCACTTCTCCCACTCCTTTTTGTGCATGTAAATTGTGCGGTATAAGTGTTGGCGGATGCAATTTATTGTCTTTTTTACTTTTGTTTATCTCTTACTTTTGTTTGTTTGTTGTTTTATTTTTACATGTTCGAAATAAAGATACAGATTAAGATGAAGATAAAGATTTAGTAGACCATAACCAACCATATTAAAAGGCCTTCCCACCCCCGTCTAGGCCAGTAAGAGCCCAGCACCATGATCGATACCAATCGATTTGAGCTGCAGGTTTTGTCTGTATTTTATCTGTATTTTTATCAGCCCAGCTGTTCAGCAGCCTGATATGGGTTTACTTTATGAGACTCATTTTAAAGGCTTTTACTACAACTAAGTCCTCACACTCCTTCACCTCTACAAGCAAATTAAAGCTGTTCAGTCAGTTTTTCATGAACCCAAAAATATTTGGCATTTTTCACACAACATTAATATAATTGAACTTTAAAGCTAATACAAAGAAAGAAAGACTAGTGACAAAAAAAATCTGGATTTAATCTCCTTGATCAAGACAGTAACTATGAATTAAAAAGGGTTGAATATATTCTAATGTCTGTATGTCATAACACTAAAGCACAAAAGTATGAACTAATTTCTCTTCATTACGTACATAAAATAAAATAGACAATTAAATTAGACTTTGAAAATCCTCTTTAACAAGGTGTATGTCATCCCAGTATTTATAGAGCTGAACATCCCCATGTCAATGAATTGTTAATGATAATTAATAATTGCCAGATGTCTTCATTTACCTTTGTGTGTCTGATGCAGAGCTGTGCAGGATCTCCGTCTCACTGTGGAAATGAGATGTGGATCAGATAGCAGCAGTAACACAGGAAACATGAGAGCCAATCACACACGTGTTCCTCCACCAATAGAAATCCTCCAATCCTTTTTCATTAGTTAAAGCTTTACGCTGAATAGCACCTCCTTATTACACCAAAAGTATCTCCAACACATTCCCGACTCTGTAGAATCATCATTATCCTAACAGATTAAAGGGAGGAGAAACTCATACAGTATCTGTACCAGGATCATTTCTGCTGATGAAAAACGTACAGCCTCAGAGGAGTAAGATGAGTAACATCCTCTTCTGTAATCAGCCTATATGAGAACTGTTCATCTGATACCTCAGACTTGACATGTGAGTTGCTCAGGGCTAAAGGAAGTGTCTTGTAGAATGGTAGTGTAATTTGGATATGTGACAGGCTCAATATAATACACTTCTGTGCAGAAGCGGGGGATGGGACTTATCGACCTAAGTGATGTTGCTGTGCCTGGTCCAAAACTGCTTCCATTAGTTAAAGCAGGACTCACCAATCGGTGGCCCTTGGGCCAAATCCGGACCACGAAGCATTTTGACATAACTTTGGTCATCAAAACTGATTTTGTCGGATAGCCTCTCGCTCAGACTTAAGCCATTCTACACGGAAAAAAAGAGTTGTTAAAATACAAAAAAACAGGGAATATAAGGAGAAAATGGTTTAATGCGAGTTCCAAATATTCATACTCTAACCATTACCTGTTAAACCTTTAATACTCACTCAGAAATAACATTTAGTCAAACCCACAGCCAAATTCTATTCTGTTAAGTCAGCAGTAGTTTGATGGTGCTAATGACAGATTGTCATGTTAGCCCTAATTATAGTAGTATATTATAGTGATCAAGTGGAAAATGGACAAAAAGACGACGTCCTTCAGCATGGTGGCATATGGGACAAGTAGAAACCAGAAAGTTTGTGTCCAAACAGAAGCAGAAGCTGTATGTTGGAGGCATGTTGGTCACCTCACAGCAGGAATGTTCTGGATTCGAATCCCAACCTGGGGCCTTCTGTGAGGACTCTGAATGGACTTTAGGAGATAGTACCTCCTCAGTGTAGATGGAGACCGTGATGTAGTCTTCAACATAACACAGACCTCTCCTGATCCTCTCATCAGCTGTTTAAGACAGGAACATCTGAAGATCCTCAATATAGCAGCTGTAATAAATAAATGTTACGGTCACTAAAGCAGCTTCTCTGTTTGAGTCTGGCGGCCATTGATTTGTGCTGTGCATGTGCTCCATGTGTGCCGGGCATCGACCAATCAGTGGTCTGTAATGTTTCATGTGACCTTTTAGTACCTGCTCAGCTCACTTGGAACCGCAATGGAGGAGGTACTAAAAAAGTAGAACCAGGTACTTTTCTACCTAATGGAAGCCGAGAAGAGTTGAGAAGAGTAGAGCCGGTACAGTGTAGTGGAAATAGGGTGGCCATTTTTATTTTTACACCAAAGAGGAGGACGCTTTTCAGGATTCAGCGAATTATGGCTAGAGATATGGACAAAATCAAATATCACATTATTTTTGACCAAACAACTCGATATTGATGTTGTGACGATAATGTGGAGATGACAATCTTTAACAAAATATTTATACAATGAGATTTTTGATAAATAATCATCAGTAATGCCTATATATACTGACCAACAGTAGAAACGCATATTGGTTTTTTAATATCATGCCATCCTGTTCATATTAAATATCAAAGGTAAATTATGGTTCACATCTTTATTCACCCTTTAACCATACAGAAAAATCATTTTTGTGCAGATTAGTGGTTTTTGTCTTACAAGTCAGAAAGTGTGGATGGTGAGACAGAGAACAACAATAGTCACTACCGTGCGTGTCTACCTCCAGCATTTATCACTACTTTACACCTCCTGAATGGATAAGATGTTATCTGGACTTGTAGGATGACATCATTCTTCCTGCAGAGCTGTGACAAGTTGTTCAGGTGTTGCTGGAGCAGGATCTCTCTCTCTCACCTGGTGATCCTGAACATCCCATAGACCAGTGGTTCCCAAACTTTTTTCTGGGAACCCATTTTACGATCAACTCAATGCATTTAGGAGGGGTGTGGTATCTCATTGTTTTTATCTCCTCTTATCACAATATAAACATTTTAAATAGGCTACTTTATGAATGAGAAAATGCATTGAGTCTGAGTAAACAGCCACTCATGTTCATGTGTTCATATTTATATTTGAGAACTTAGGTGCTTTTTAAATCAAACAGGCACACATCAGGTAAAACTACATTTTAACTACTTCATATGAGACAAATTAAGTGCATTTTGTTGTAATTAGAAGACTCTTATTTCCCTCTCATCATTAAATCAAACAGAATATTGTTTGTTCTTTGTGTTCCAGTCAGGTGCACAAGAGGAGAGCAACACGCATATCAGGTGTAGCATTTATTCTATGGGCGGATGCTGCAATTACCTGCAGCAGTCTGGTCCTTAGCTGGGTCTTGTCCCTGGTCTCTAGCTATGCTTTTCTTTTTTTATTAGCCAGGCATCCATGTTTGTGACTACCTGCAAAATCTGTTCATTACTTTGTTGGAAACTATGGTGGACACCTGGGTGCAAACCCAAACGAGTTCTGAACAAGGCACAGCCTGCCTGATTGGCTGAACTCCATGTGTGGTGGAGCTAGAAACACGCTCCCTCATGTGGCTGAAAGATGTACTGCAGATATAAATCTAGAATAATAGTGAAATAGAATCATAACTATTTTATTTGGCGACTCAAATAAAGTCTACTGTGACCCACATCTGGGTCGCGACCCAGACTTTGGGAACCACCGGTCTAGAGTGCATCTCCATGCTGAACTTTGTCTCAGTCAGTGACCAGAAGTACACAGAACTACAAGAATGCACTAAAGAAGAGCTAAGCTGTCTCCAACATACTATCAGAGAAGCTGGCCTGAACACAGACGGGATGTATCCCCTCCTGTTCAGCCATATTGGGACTCGAGAAGTCAACTTTCTGTTGTCTGATGGGCTTATCTTCAAAGGGCTACGTATAGTAGTGCCCCCTACTATGTGAGAGCACATGTTAAAGCACATTCACCAATCACACCTGGGAATGGTAAAAAGCAAGCAGAGAGCTTGTGAAGTGTTATATTGGCCGGGTATGAGTGCCCAAATAGAAGAAATGGTCAGGAACTGCAGCACGTGTGCAGACTTCCAAAATAATTTACCCAGACAACCACTCAAACCAACAGAAACACCGGAGCTACCGTTTGATGAGGTGGCATCAGATATATTTGAGTTTGAAGGGAAGCAGTACATCCTGCTGGTGGATTATTTCTCCAAATTCACTGAAGTGGACAAGCTGAAAAACACGAGCAGTCGTACCACTATAGTTCAGCAGACATGGTATCCCCACCACTCTTAGGACTGACAATGGTCCGCAGTACTCCTCTGAGGAATTTAAAGATTTCTGTGAGAATTATGGTCTCTCACAAAACATCTTCACCACACACGCCACACTCAAACGGTGAGGCAGAGCCTGCCGTGCAAACTGTGAAGAGGCTCTGGCGTAAAACACAAGACAAACACCTATCGCTACTGGACTACAGAACTGCTCCACTTGAGTCAGTAGGTCTGTCAGCAGCTCAACTGCTCATGAGCAGAAGGCCTCGTAATAAGCTGCCTACTGCTCCTGTGCTCCTTGCTCCCACGGCATATGACCCCCTTAAAGTCAAGCAACTGCCAGACAAGACCAAGAACATGCAAAAGTTCTATCATGACAATAAGAGAGCAGGTGGTCCTTGTGTTGCACTCAAGTCTGGAGATGAGATCAGAATGCAACCATTTCCCTGTAAGCATAAATGGTCCCCTGGAGTTGTGGTCAAACAACATGGTGTTGTCCTATGTTGTGGACTGTGGAAACAAAGAATACCTCTGCAACAACATTCCCGGCCAATGCAGATACGTTTTGACAATACCACGGCACTTTATAGGAAAGGCCAGAGCAGACTCTATCTGCTCAGGAGACTCAGGTCCTTTGGAGTGCAGGGAGCACTCCTCAAGACATTTTACGACACCGTGGTGGCATCAGCCATTTTCTATGGTGTGGTCTGCTGGGGCAGCGGCATCTCAGTGTCGGACAGGAAAAGACTCGACAAGCTAATAAGGAAGGCCAGCTCTGTCCTGGGATGCCCACTGGACCCAGTGGAGGTGGTGGGAGAAAGGAGGATGACAACTAAGCTGTCATCCATTATGGACAATCACTCCCACCCGATGCGGGACCAAATAACAGCACTGGAGAGCTCCTTCAGCGACAGGTTGCTTCACCCAAAGTGCGTGAAGGAGCGCTTTCGCAAGTCTTTCCTTCCTGCAGCTGTTAGACTGTATAATCAGCACTGCTCCCAGTAGACCAAACAATTAGTAGTACTGTGAGAATTACTGAGACACTTTTTCTAATAGTACTGTGAATATATTTTTGAGACACTTTACCCCCCTCCTTTATTGTATTGTATTTTTAAAAATGTTATTTCCCCTCCTCCTGCTGTGTTTTTTGTACACTGTGCTGCTGCAATATTGTAAATTTCCCCACTGTGGGACTAATAAAGGGATATCTTATCTTATCTTATCTTATCTTAACAATCAACACCTCCGTGCATGTACAGCAGCCACCAACCAACCGCTCCACCAGGTGCGCAATGAACTTTGGACTTGAGTTGTCAAGCCAGACAACTGAGAAGGAGCAACCACCTCCCGCTCCTCCTGAACTGTCTCACTCACCACCCAAAGAACCCATGAGCCATGCTCAAGCCCGCTCAAATGAACTACACATCACTAGGCGAGGCAGAGTTGTTAACCATTCTGATAGACTGAACCTGTGATTGATGCATTTAGAGACAGTGTTATAGTTAGGGAAAGGTGTGGTAAAGGCATCTTAAGGAAGTGAAGTGCTGGCAACCTCTCCTTCCAAGTTACTGTGAAGTTCATTGAGTGTTCATTTATTTTAGTTAGAGGAGCCACTAACACTGCTGACTGAAATAAGAGCATTTTATTTAATAATGTCAATGTTACAGAGTCAATGCAAATGTTAAGCATAGGAATGCAGGGTGATGTGCTAAAACTTTTCTTTTGTCTAAAAGGGAGATGTAATGTATTGTTGTGTGAAGTCGTGCTGGTTTGTGAAGCGCCTCAGCGTAGCTGCAGTCTGTTCTGTCCCCGCTTCTCGCCCAGTGCCAGTTGGTAAAGGCTACAGCCGCTGTGTAAAATGTTGTCTTTGTGCTATTTTCAATTAAATATGGAGTTTCAATGTTTTGCAAATCATCACATTCTGTTTTTATTTAAATTTTACACAGCCTCCCAACTTTTTTGGAAACGGGTTTGTAGCACAGTTCATACAAGGAATTCAGCCCAAAATGCTTTAAAACAAATAATTTACATGCACCAAGTGCTAAACTAGAAAATTTGTGTTCAGAGGCACAGATGGCCCCCAATAATCAATCTGAACACATGGCTAAAGAGGTCGGGTTTCAGGCATGTATTCTTCTCATCTTATGAGTCGGGTCCCAAAAGAGGAGTGGCTTCCCTCACATCACATACATGTCAGAGTCTGAGGAAGACAGCAGATTTATAAAGACCACAGGAAGAATAGAGGGGATGGGAATAACAGGACTGAATGTTTATGCTCCATCAGGAAGTGAATGGTTGCATTTTTCACCTGATGGCCAGTTCTAAGGGCGTGGTAATTTGTGGAGATTTTAACATCCGGCTGAACCCGGCACTACATTCACCAGGAGCAACTACTGAAAATAGGTCTCTTACAAAGAAAGTGAAATCATCAATGGAAAAGATAGGTATCATAGATGTGTGGAGGGAATTGTATCCTACAAATAGAAACTACACCCACTACTCCTTCCCACATTCAGTTTATTCAAGGACAGACTAGTGTTTCATGTTCAGCACAGATTTAGAATAAGACGAACAATCGATGTATCGAACGATCGACGTATCAGACCACAGCCCAATCTCAATTCCTCTAATGTCCCCTTTTATTCTCTCCATTATTTTTGGGTCAGTATTTGAATTGAATTTCCAGAGTTTGTCTGGTTTTCCTTTCTAGATTTAGAGAAACTGATATTGGGCAGTGGTCTGATACATCAATCAGATCTAGATTTGCAGCTTCCAGTGGTCCACAGCAAACTCCATGGATTGGATACTTCAAAATCCCCCACCAGGACAAATATAAGAAAATGGGTTCGGTAATCTGGAGACAATGGCTCAGAGGAGGCAAACCATTTCCATATATTATGGGACGGTTCATTATATAAGCAAGGTGTCCACAAAACATTAGGCACTGTGTTTAGGACTCAGATCCCCATGAACCTGGAGACTTAATATCTGGGCCACGCTGTCTTCTTAAAACACAGGAGGGATACAAAGTTGCTCCAGGCACTCATGGCAGCAAGCAAGAAATCAATTACATGAAAGGAAGATTGGCATGGAATAATCTTAGAAATATTTAAAATGGAAAAAAGTGACTTACTCTTTGAGAATCCAAAACAATAAATTTGATTAAATTTGGGACAAATGGATTGAATTTATAATAAATAAGAGCAGATTTTGTATGACCTGACTGCTGTTTCATACCCTGAGATAGGAAAATTGGAAGTTTAACTCCCTCTGTTGTTGTTTTTTTTGTTTTTTTAAAAATTCAAATTAATTTTGCACAGCAGTTTAAATTACAAATTTTCCAATCAAGATCATTATCTTTCTTTGCTGTCCATTTTTCTGTGCGACCCAGAACAAGAGAACAGAACTTTATACAGTTTGGGAGAGGTTCAGTGCACAGTGAAGAGCAAGTACATAAAGCAATGAGAGCAACACCATGGAGGATGTCAAAAAAATAAAGGTAAAAAAATAGAGTGGTAATCTTACTAAAAATAATAATCAAGCAAACAAACATGTCAGTTATCAAGTATCTCTACCAAATCTGGCCGTGAGGGCTCTATATACATGACCCATTTGGTCCAGAGTTTAATGAATCCATTTTTCTGTAGACGTATAGAGAAAGTAATCTTTTCCATTACCTCAACCAAAATGTGCCTTTTGTTTTGGTGTTAAAAAAATTGGACAAGCCATTTCTAGCCAAACTCCCGCCATACATGAGAGCTTGTGTATTTTGATTGAAATTTACACACCTTAAGCCACTCTTCCTTAGACATTAAAAAAATGATCCTATTTCTCCCATATTTCTTTTATGTATTGTCGATTGGGATTTTTTTGCCATAAGTCATTTGTATGATTTTGAGATAACCCCCTTATTTGATTCTTTTTGTTAGGCGCCAGTGAATAGTTTCAGTATTGGATCATTAAAATCTGTTTTATTTTTAATGTTGTGGTCAAAATGGCTACGAATCTGGAGGTATCTATAGAAATCAGATTTTCCAAGACAGTGTTCTTTCTTCAGGCTTTCAAAGTTTTTTAACTGCCCCTTTTCTGTAAGTGCATAAAATGTTGTTATTCCTTTTTAAGTCCAGGATTTAAATCTATGATCCGTTTTATTGGGATTAAAATTAGGGTCATAAGCACACCATTGAGGTATTTGTAATCCATCTATTTTATACTCCTCTTTCAACATACTCCCTAATTTTAATTGAGCTTTAATCCATAAATTTTCCACCTCATTTATAAATCTTCCTAGGTTTTTGTGAGCCAACACCGCATGAATCGAGGGATCATTCATAATAGAGTTCGATGTCTTTCCATCTGGCCTGATATGTTGGGTTGCATATGTTAATTAAGGGTCTAGTTGTTTTGAGGGAATTTCTACAGGAAGTGCTTGGAATTGGAAGAAATACCTTGGAATGATATTCATCTTTATGGCGTCAATTCTATGGCTGAGACCAAGGAAAGAGATAGAATTGACAGAATAGAATCTGTGTATGTCATCCTTAATTTTTGTTAAGAGGGGGCCTTAATTTACCTCTGCTAGTGTAGGATTTTTTTCGGCAAACATATTCCTAAATATTTTAATGAGTTTTGATAAGGGTGACCCGACATACCCCCATCAGTGGTTGCATAAAAAAAGACAGAAAAAACATGAAAACAGGAATAGCAAATGAATGTAAACATGACAATGATAGTAAAAGTAGAGATGCATAAAAACAGGGATAATAACAGGACTAAAAACAAACTGAAGTAAAGATGAAAATAAAACACAGAATATTATTAAAATTTAGTTAAGAATAGCATACATAAAATACATAAAACCAAGTAAATCAACATTTTAAAAGTAGTGCAGCCGTGCAAAGAAAATGAATGCAAATGAATTTCTGTAAGCATGTCTCAGTTTTCCAAAATAGTTAAATGCTAAAATGAAGAGATAAGTATTAATCTCTTTTAAAAACATTCAGTGATCCCTAATGTCTACCGGTTGTGTGTTTGGGCCATAAATGACAAAAGCTGCATCCCTGACTCCCCTCTCCTGTTTCTGAGAACTACCAATAAACCAGCAGCAGATGATCTCAGTGTTCCAAAGGGACCAAACACAACCCCTCTGTGTCTTGCACCTTACTTTGCACCTCATTATGTGCTGGATAACTAATTAAGGGGCTGGAAATGCCCTTAATGGACTGTAGAGCATTCAGTCAGACCATGTGCGTCACATTATTTAAATATGACCCACGCACTTCACATAAACGAAAAAAAACACAAAAAAAAACACACAACCTTAACAAGGACCACCACATCAAATACACACATTTATCAAACACCCAAAATAGACAAGCTCAACTTCATTCTTGTTAATTAACTTGATGTAGCCTAAAATGTAAATGACAGAAATCTAACATATATATTCATATTCAGTTCAAAACTCAACTCAACTTTATTTATAAGCAAATTTAAAAACAACAGAGTTTACCAAAATGCTTTACAGTCATTAAATAAGATAGACACACAATAAAACCATACACTACAATAAAAGACATGTACAAAACTCATACTGGGTTGAAAGCCAAGGAATAAAAATGGGTTTTAAGATGGGATTTAAAAACTGGCAGTGGGGGCGCTGACCTAACATGGGGGGGCAAGTCATTCCATAGTTTGGGTGCTGCAGCAGAGAAGCTCTGTCACCTCTGGTCTTGAGCTTTGTCTTAGGGACCACAAGAGACAACTGGTCAGCGGACCTCAGTGACCTCGAGGGGGTTTATGATTGTGAGAGGTCAGTGATATAAGAGGGTGCTGACCCATTTAAAGATTTAAAAACAAACAGTAAAATCTTAAAATGGATCCTAAAACGCACTGGGAGCCAATGAAGGGAGGCCAGAATGGGAGAAATGTGCTCTCGCTTGCGTGTCCCTGTTAAAAGCCGAGCGGCAGAGTTTTGGACTAACTGTAACTGATTGAAGCTAACTTCATGCATGAAGGTATGGTTCTATTTCATCCTTCCTGACCACCAGAGGTGGTGCTTTAAGCACTGGATGTTCCATCCGTTCGAGTAATTATATTAACAAAGTCACCCGTGACCCCCAATGACCCCGGACAGGGTATATCTTCCGGTGTTGTCAGAGGATCTGTTGTTGTTCCTTCTATCTTCTCACGATTGTGGATTAATGATGGCAGGTCAATCATTTATTACCACCACCAAGGGAGGAGGTTATGTTTTTGCTGGCGTTGGTTGGTTTGTTTGTGAACAGGATAAAAAACAACAACTAATCAACGGATTTTGATGAAATTTTCAGGAGATGTCAGAAGTGGCCCAAGGAAGAATCAATTCGATTTTGGTGGTGATCCGGATCACCATCTGGATCCAGGAATTTTTTATTTATTTTTTTATTATTATAGGATTAAACTGCCACATGTACACTTGTTATGTAAAGTGTCTCCGTCCTGACAAACGTATCTAATTGATTCATGTCCATATAACAGCTGATGAATTTCAACAAGACATTACCCTGTTTTAATATACTTCCTTTTCTCCTGCCTGTGTGTGTGCAGTTTATGTGAGTAGACAATAACAGCCACAATAAATAAAGATTTTAGTGAATTGTAAAGATTTTTTTTAAATTTTTCAGCTTGCTGTTTAATTTCTGAACAGATGAAATCTGTGCCTTGATATAACTTTTGTTGTGATTTGAATTGAAATTTAAACTGTGGCTGCTGTGTTTTTGCTTAATGCCGGCAGAAGTTGTGGATACCGGCTCGTGTTTTCACTGGTCGGATTGGTCACTATGTATTACTGGTAGAAGAAGCTGCTAACCACACTTCTCCTTGTTGTAGCGCCTTAGCAGCTAACGGCTACGTTAGCTTTCTGCTGTGATGCTGATGTTTTTTCGCGTTAACGCTAGCAGTAATTGTGGACACTGGCTCGTGCTTTCGCTGGCCAGATTGATTACTATATGTGCTCTACTGGTTGTGGCAGCTGCAATACGGCCACTACTAGCCTTCTAATACTAACGTGCTTAACCACAGTGTACATGCTGTTAATATGTTGGGCTAACATCTGCATGGCCCCCCTCCAAGCAGAGGATGGCTGTGACCAGTGTCCTGCATGTCTTGGGGTTGAACACCTGAGGGAAGGTGTGCCAGATAACCCCTGCGTGGCTGCCTCCTTCGGGGTTAGTACCTGGAGGTACCAGATGCCGTGGATCCAGGTCTGATGGACCTCCCAAGAGGACACCGAGTTTGCACAAATAAAGCCCTCTTGCAGAAACTCCAGCCAGATCATAGTAGACCGGCCCCGGTAAGCAGCCCTGCAGCTGAGCGCCCTCTTTATCAGGAAGAGGACACACTGTCCACAGGGGACACAATACAGCCAGCTCTGCATATGGCCCTGGCATGTTTAGGATTGGATGAAGCCCAGTTACGACGGTGCCTCCAAACGCATTTTTCAGGCAGGCCCCTCACTCCTCTGCTTCACTGTACCCCCATCTAAGCCTTACATTGTGGAGCTCCACAGGTGCTGGCCAGACACAAGGTCTCTCTCCCACCACACTGGTGACGGCAGAGCTCTGGTAAACCCAGGCTGAGCTTTCTATTGCCGCACTTATTGTCTCCCCAGATGCCTCATCTGCGGCCTGACGCGCGCTGCCCCCGGCCACAGTGCCAGATTACAGATGGCCTCCTGACTATGACTTACAACATTGCTGCCCATATGGGCCGCCTTGGCGATTCGCGATCACATCTGATACTGGCTCTGTCGCAAACCTTGCAGGGTTCGGGTTCGGGTCCATCAGCCCAGGCCCTCAGCGACGCTTCACTGTAGGCCTTTGCATACCTGACCAGGGAGCTGGGCAGGTTGATGTCCACTGTAACACTAAGGGGTACCCCCGGCCCCTGAGGTTCAGGTCCTACTGGACTGGGCTGGCCGTCGGACGCTTTTCCCAGCAGCACCTCAGCTACTGGGAAGAACAGACCACAGACCCTTGGGTGGTGTCTACGCTGTCCAAAGGGTACACACTACAATTCCGACGCCGGCCCCCAACCTTGAGTGGGATCAAACTTACTGTGGTCATGGATTCTGAAAAATCCCTTGTCCTGAGCCAAGAGGTCGCCATCCTTCTTGGGAAGGCGCTATCAAGGCCGTAGACCCAGAAACACAACTTGAGGGGTTCTACTCAACTTATTTTTCTAGTACTGAAAAAGGTCAGTAGGACTTAAGAGGACTGAACCGATAGCAGATGTCCTCCAGATGGTGGCACAGGTGGACTGGTTTGTATCAATAGACCTGAAGGGCGCATATTTTCATGTCCCCATTGCTCAAAATCTCAGGCGGTTCCTCCACTGTGCTTTTATGGGAAGAGTGTATGAATTCAGGTTCTTCCGTTCGGGCTGTCCCTAACTCCACAAATATTTACAAGGTGCGAGGCAACGGCCCTGTCACCATTACACCTGTGGCTAGGTGTAAAAATCCTTCCGTATTGGGTGACTTTGTTGATATAATTACTCGACCTGCGCATGCACGAGATGGAACATCCAGTGCTTAAAGCACTGCCTCTGGCAGTCATCCAGGATTCATAGAACTGTAGTTACATACATAACTCTCGATCATAGGTGTAGGTGTAGCTGCCTGAACACACCAGATAGTCCCAAAATATCAAAAAAGGCACCTCTGCAGTACATGGGAGATGTGTTCAAAACGTTTTGTGAAAAAATACTGAACAGTTTTGCGATCTGCCCCAGAAACCCTCATCTGAGAAAAACCCTGTTCACAGAATGAGCCTAAATCTTCTTCTAACCACGGAGACCAAAAACAAACAAATGATCAAAGTTCTGCTCGATAGCAAAAGGCTCCACTTCAGTTCTTGGCTCTGTGTAGAAAGTTCTGTTGAAAGCTATTTGAGATCTGCACCTGGACTTGGTTACAAGTCCAACTTCTAACCATGAAAATGTAAAAAAAATAAACAGTAAAAATCCATAAATAGCAAACTTGGTCAGTCATTTTGATGTTACGCAGCTGATTCTCCAGAGATTCTTCAGGTGAGGCGGTGCATTCCCCTCTGACACAACAGTCTTAATGAAATCTCATTGTGTGTGATGCCCTGATATTTTCTAATGCTGTGGTGTGTGCATGTTTGAGATAAAAGAGAAGATAATCTGGTGAGATAATCATTATGTGTGAGATGAAACACGATTTCCCAATCTGCTAGGATTTTAATTCTCCTCCAGGGCCAGCCAAGCATAAGGGCAGGCAGACAACAGGTACTCGCAGTCCACAGTATTTCTGCTTCAGCTGAGTTTCAATACACTGGAAAGGTGTGGATCCACCTTACAGAGCGAGGCAATCAGAACTGAGCTGGCTTTAGTTCCTTTTTTTCGCGCTATGTCGATTACGTCTCGGGCTTTTTCTGCTGTGTCTTTGGTTCTGATGAACTGCATTTCATCATAACTTATAATGCAATCCTCCAAAAGTTTATCCAGAAGGTAACGTAGATCAGGTTCAGACACTCGCTTAACAAACTCGGTCCGAATGAAGTGCAGCTTCTCATCTGCTGGAACACTCTCCTCTGCTGGAACACTCTCCTCTGCTGGGACACTCTCCTCTGCTGGGACACTCTCCTCTGCTGGGACACTCCCCTCTGCTGGGACACTCTCCTCTGCTGGGACACTCTCCTCTGCTGGGCCTTTCCTCTGTGGAGTTGGTCTTCTTGAGTCTGGAGGATAACCAGAGATCAGATATAGAGAGCAGAGATCTTGTCGAAATTGCTAAATTTGAAGGTTTAACTGAAATTACATGGAAATAAGTCCCTGCCAAAAACACAAATTCCAATTCTCTACCAGGTGTTCTTTGCAACTATAAAAGACTGTTAACAAAACAATGTATTTTGTCTCACATCCTATCAAACACATAAGATATTACAAATACATCAAGCTTCAGAAACAAACACAAAATGTCATAATATACAAAAACATATTTCCTACAATGACAAAAAAAATTATCAAAAATTCCTGACAACTTCACCCTCTTCAACCGGACTCTGCTAAGGAAGTAGATGCCATCGTATTCAGCCAGCTAGAACCAGGTCACTGTAGTCAGAGTAGAGCTGCCCCTCCCACAGTGCTGCAGAGGTCGCAGGTCCATGGGCAGAGTATGCCTGCATTGCCGGGAGGTGTAGGTGGTACCTGCTACTTGACATGCAGGGTGAACTACCTTTGTGAACAGTGTGACAGCCAAGACGGAGACGGTGGTCTACCCAGAGAATCCTGTGCACGCACACAAGGAGTTGGTCAATAACCCTGCGGCCTGTGTGACCCAGATATACGACACAGCGCCCTAATAGGGCGGAGTGGGGACCGTCTCCGCCTCCAATCTCCCCATGCTTGTGGCGAGTTTGACCGAGTTAGGAATCTGGGAGATAGTTAGGGAGACAGGCTGGATTGGGATGTAGCACTGCTCAATTATCAGTCGGACTAAACCTGCAAAGCTCCTTGTGCACTAAAAAGGCTTCCATTTCCCTTACTCTCCATGCAGAGGTTACTGCCAAAAGAAATGCTGTCTTTGGAGACAGCTACTTGAGGCTCAACAACTCAAGGGGCTTCAAAGGGAGCACACTCAGTCTAGGACCAACTTTGAATCTCTAGGTGGCACAGCAGGGGCTCTGATGGGGATCTAGAGTCTGCAGGCGTTTATCCAAATTTGTGAAATGAGGATATCCCATTCCTCCAAAATCCTGCACTACCCCACATGGGCTGCGTTAATGGAAGTACCAATGCCTCTGATGGTCAATTAAGACTCCCAAGTGAGCCTGCATGAATAGCAGGATGTCCTGGGTCCCAAGGATGAGTAGGTCAATTGGCAGCTGCACAATAACCCAAACATGCTCCCATGGCATGAGTACACTGCTCTTGTGCATGGAGACCATGCCCCCTGAAGGGTCTGTACCATCCTATATGGCAGACCCAACAAAGGAAGCCAGTCCTTTTAGGGGCCAAGCCCAGAGCCAAAGTCTCTGTGGAAAGGGGTGAAACAGAACACCTTCGGCTTGTGAAAACAGATCTCTGCGGACTGAAAGCGCTCATGATTCCCCACCTATCAGTGTTGGGATCTCTGAGAAGCAGGCAATGTGAGACTTGCTCGTGCTAACAAAACCAGCTTCCTTCATCCAAGTCCTCCGCGATAGGGATGGTAGGAGGCAAAGGGGGGGACCACAGAAGGGTGTAACCACCACTGAGGGGCCAAGGCATCTGCACCAAGGGGAGGGACATCCCCATCCCACCTTGGTCCATGACTGCTGTCTCACACTGACGCCAATCTCTGCCACCACCACTGGGGAGAGCCTCCATTCTCTTAGGCTTGGACCTCTTCTGGACAAGCAGCCCATCACCTGATTCTCTAGCCCAGGAACTCCACCGATGTGTGCCTGCAGCACTGCACTGTCTGTTCTCAGCAGCACATGGCAACCTTGGCGGTGCGTCAGGGATTCCTGTAGGGCAAGTCAAGCAGTTTTGCTGCTCCAGCGGCCCCTGGTTCCTCTGTCCTCACCAGACTGAGGAGGCACCTGCACTGGCGGGATGTAAAGGAGTGTCAATGAGACGATTTCAGCCATTGCTGCCACCAGCCTTAGAGTCGCATGCATAATCCAGGAGACCCTGGCCCCTAGCCAAAATGTTTCAGGCAGGCCCCCAGCCTGCTCTTCCCCTGGCTGAGGCGAAGGCCAAAGCTTTGATATGCTCCAGGAGCCAGGCCACATCACATATTAACTGGTCGTCGAACAGCTAAGGACTCTCAGTCCTTCCCGCTGCAGAGAACTGAGGACTTTGTCTCTGCACCTGGTGAAGGTGTGAGGGGCCAGCGGGATATCAAAGGGGAGGACACAGAACTCAGAAGCAACTTCGTGCAGCTCAGTCCAAAAAGTGGGCCACCATCACACAGATGACGTCATCTGGGGCCAGATGAATGTAAAACACACATCAGCACATGTATATTTCATAATGTATAGGCCTGCCTCTGATGGTGGATATAGTCTATATTTATGTGTTATAACATGTAAATGTAATTTAATGTCATTATATTGTTTGATGCAGATACGGTTGAATTATTTGTTCCATCTTTAATTGAATGTCAGCATTGTGTATCAGTCAGGAGGTGAGACTTTTCCTCTGTGTGTCAAACAGTTTCTGACTGCAGTCAAAATGTTGTTTTTAAAGGCTAAAAACCAACAAATATGGACAATATTTGGTTGATAAAAACATGTTCTGAATTTTAGGAACCATTCCATCTATCTTTTTCAGCTGTGTGTTTTTGACCTTCTTTTTGACTCTGCAACAGTTGGTTGTTTGATCCAACCCTGTTCACCATCCACCACATGCTTCTGTCAGACAAACTGCTGGAGACACAGCTGACTTGTCCTTTAACGTGTTTTATTAACACACTGCACAACATCAACATGAGCTCTGAGCAAGTAACACCAGAGAATCTCAACCAACCTTGTTGATCACTCAAACGGTGACACCGTAGCTGCTAATTCTAGCTCTCTGATTGGCTGTCACTGATAGTCCAACAAAGGCTCCTTAACAACGTCAGTATATTCATGAGACATTTAGCATCGACCATTTATGGAGGAGTAGTGGGACGACACTGGGAAGAGTAGTGGGACGATACTGGGAGGAGTGGTGGGACGACACTGGGAGGAGTAGTGGGACGATACTGGGAGGAGTGGTGGGACAACACTGGGAGGAGTGGTGGGACGATACTGGAAGGAGTAGTGGGACGACACTGGGAGGAGTAGTGGGACGACACTGGGAGGAGTAGTGGGACGACACTGGGAGGTGTAGTGGGATGATTCTGGGAGGAGTAGTGGGATGACACTGGGAGGAGTAGTGGGATGATACTGGGAGGAGTAGTGGGATGATTCTGGGAGGAGTAGTGGGATGACACTGGGAGGTGTAGTGGGATGACTCTGGGAAGAGTAGTGGGATGACACTGGGAGGAGTAGTGGGATGACACTGGGAGGAGTAGTGGGATGATACTGGGAGGAGTAGTGGGATGACACTGGGAGGAGTAGTGGGATGATACTGGGAGGAGTAGTGGGATGATACTGGGAGGAGTAGTGGGATGACACTGGGAGGAGTAGTGGGATGATACTGGGAGGAGTAGTGGGATGATTCTGGGAGGAGTAGTGGGATGACACTGGGAGGAGTAGTGGGATGACACTGGGAGGAGTAGTGGGATGATACTGGGAGGAGTAGTGGGATGATTCTGGGAGGAGTAGTGGGATGACACTGGGAGGTGTAGTGGGATGACACTGGGAGGAGTAGTGGGATGACACTGGGAGGAGTAGTGGGATGATACTGGGAGGAGTAGTGGGATGATTCTGGCAGGAGTAGTGGGATGACACTGGGAGGTGTAGTGGGATGATTCTGGGAGGAGTAGTGGGATGATACTGGGAGGAGTAGTGGGATGACACTGGGAGGAGTAGTGGGATGATACTGGGAGGAGTAGTGGGATGATACTGGGAGGAGTAGTGGGATGACACTGGGAGGTGTAGTGGGATGACACTGGGAGGTGTAGTGGGATGATACTGGGAGGAGTAGTGGGATGACACTGGGAGGAGTAGTGGGATGATACTGGGAGGAGACCATACTCACACAGTTCACCACAGGTATATTATAGGTATTTATAAAGAGAAGACTGCTTACAGGTCTGCACCACACGGTTTTATAGATGTGAATATTTTCTTGCTTCAGAACATTCTGAGATCTGTGAGTACAAAATGTTTTAGGATGGAATCTATGCTGGGTTTTATAAATGAGGGCCCTGGAGTTTGTGCAGTCCATGAGGAGGATGACTGCTGTAATCAATACTGAAGGGGTGATACTCTAATAACTGATTGTGTAACAGTTGTGTAACCTGAGAAATTTTTGGTTGTTTTTCTGTAATTTTAATACATTGATTAAAAAATAAAGCTAAAGTTAATAAGGAACAAAATATGAGTTATTTTCATACAATAAAAAACTAGTCAAGTAAATTTGCAGATAAACAGTGGTGTGTTTATCCATGACAGACAGAGCCGAGCAGAGAGACAGAGACACTGACGTTACTGGCTGTGGGCTGCAAGCCCATTACCCAAGGCTGATGCACAGAAATATCCCCCATCACAGCACAATAATAAGTAAAAGGAATACCTCCACCAAGACCAAACAATCCTACACATCTGTTTAGCTTGCCTGATCCATGCCCCACCCATCCACAAAGGTCGAGTGGAAATCAATTCAGTATTTTCTCCATAAATAGGTGAAATGTTGAATCTTGCAATATTAAAGATGGAAGAAAAAAAAACTGATGAATCCATAACTGCATCCAAACCCAGATTTAAAGGGTTCTTTCCTGACCCCTGCTCCATCATTACACCAAGCTTCAGAGACATGTCCAGTAGTTTTTGACTAAACTGGTTCAAAAAGAGACTGCAGAATGAATACAGACACAACAATCTGAGGAAAGGCATCATCAATCAATCATAACTGTTGATCATCATGTATATTCTACTCTTTTCTAATGTCAGGTGGAGTGATGCTGCAGTGGATGAAGACTTTACCAGTCAGATCAACGTCATGCTCCCAGACAACCATCTCTCTCTCGTCTCTGACTGTTACAGTCACTTCCTTTGTGTTGTTTGTGGGCAGGCGCATCTCAAACGATGGGTGGTAATTTGGTCCAAACTCCAGGTCAAACTCTGCTGTCTGAAAACCAAAACGTCCAAAGAGAACTGAAGGGATGAACAGCAGTTTGATTGATAGTGTCTGCATGTTTCACTAACAGAGACTTTCAGTGAAAACACTCACCTTCGGCTGTATTTTAATGGCCTGAGGACAGTGAAGAGAGTAACTTCGGTCTTTGAAGAGTTTACATTTAGAAGGAGCCTGAATGTTCTCTGAATGTCGCTGCTGTGCGCTGATCTTAAGAGACATCAGAACATTAAACATTTAAATTAGAGGCTTTATCCTCAGGAGAGCCTGACTGATAAGTGCACATGTTATGTTCATTATTTATGACAAGGGGGGGGGGTTTCAAACGAGGCAGGCATGTCAGATAATTTATCAACCACTGGGGAGAATGTTATGTTTGTAATATTCTGGCTTAGGAGAGAATACTTACCTCATCCAGATGGATGTTCCTTGGCAGCAGAAACACATTGAGTTTCTGTCTCTGTGTTTTTGGGTTTGGTTGTCCGAGGAACAGCAACACTTGGCCTCTATCTGGTTTTGATTTGTTGTTCAACAGCCATTTAAAAAAGTCCCTGACTATGCCAAGGGGTGAGAAGTGAGAGACTTTGACGACCACATGAGTGTCTGTGATCTCCTGTGGCTCCAGGATGCTCATTCCATCATCGGTGATGTGGACAACGGACAGCAAGCCTTCAGGCAGCAGCCCTGTGAAAACACAGAGTCCATAAACATGAACTCTTTACAACCTTTCATACACTAACTGTAGTCATTGTAGAATTAAAGCGCTGACCAGGTCAATTATTGTATTGAACAGATCGCTCAGTGTTGGCGGATGGGTAGGACTGTGCCGCAGCTCCAACCTTGTTGCTTCACAGTACCTTCACATAGAAATGTGTTTACAATGTAAAACAGGTCACAACATTTGGGACTTTACTGCACTACAGCTGCACGGTTTACGTTTCAGGGAATTTTTGATCCCTCTCAGATTTTATAATGGGTGTGTATTGTAGAAATTTTAAGAGTTAAAGTGGGTGACATCATCGTTAGACTTAGGGGAGCTGAATAATTGTCTCAAAATCTTCTCTTTAAATTGAGTTCAATCCCACAATTGTCACTAGGGCTGCATGATATATCGTTTTAGCATCAACATATGTGATGTGCACATACACAATCATAACATCAAGCAAGACAAATGAACCAAAAAACACCATGCTGCTATTTTACTGCTGCCTGATACAGAAAGAAAAGTCTCACAGTTCTCATTTTCCATGACTGATATATAAGATAAGTCTGATAGAACATTTTTATTCTGATTTATGGGTTCTTGGATACAGTTTGTTGTTAACATTCAGGCTCTGCACGCATAATGAGTGTGTCTCAAAACTACTCATCTGAGACACACTCAAATGTGTCTCAAATGGGAGGGGGTCGTCTGTATTTTCAGACCCTGGACACAGTGACACACAGCCGATGTTGGTTTTTAAGTAATCAGAGAAATAAGCTGAGCTAACGTTAGCAGCAGCTCGACTGGCAGCAACAATCAGACAGACTGGACAGTTTAGCAGTTAACTCTAAGGTTAATAATGTTATAATGACACAGTGTCACTAATTTTAAATATCTCTGGAATGCTGCATGTCAGAGACGTACTTTTTGTTTATTAACCATTATGCGGTTCCAACAAGGGCTGCAGGATCATCGTATCCCATCTCTAATTCTAGCCTTGAACTGCAGTGTCTTGAAAACAGTTATTCTAGGCTTCAGCCCCCATCAGGAGACACTTTACACGTTTTACAATCATCTACATCCTTTAGAGGAGATAATGACCAGGGTGAATGGACTCTGCAACCTGTAGGGGACCTCTGAGTTGTATGATTGCTCTAACAGAATAAAATATCCTTACCATCCATAACTTCACAGTGTGGCAGGTGAAGCTGACAGACAGCAGCATCCTTTGAACACTTTATATCGAACAGCAGCCCTGCAGCCATCTTTCCAGCTGATTGGAGGACCCGCTCATCCCATTGTACAGTCTTGTACAGCAGCTCCGCCTCCCGAGCCATGACAAACACCAGTTCAGTTGAAGCACACTGGTATACACCTGGACCAGGACACCTGAACCTGGAAGACACAGAAGAGCTGATTATAACTAGACTGAGCCGGTCATTCAAATGATCTGATGGCTTCTTGTTCATTGTGGTTTACATGCTTTAAATCTTTCTTTCTGCACTTTTTGCTCCCACTAAAATTCATTCAATCGTGCAACAGAAAGATTATTGATTTTTTTTCATTAATCAGGCGGTATGCCAAACAATCAATGATGTGATGCAAATCCTCTCTCATTCTAAAATAAGCCAAATTTAGGGTTTACTAGACGTCACTCAGAGAGAGCAGACCTTCACCAAGGCAGCTCATTCTCCCTATTATGTCACTGCACTTAAACGCAACAGTCCCCTGATAGGCTGACCCTCGTCATGTGACTCCTGGCGCACAAAAACCTGCCCCTAGACTCTGGATCACATCAGTATCATTATTAGTTTGATGATGACCATGGTACATGAACTACCCTTCCACTCAATGTCATGGTAATCTGTTGAGTAATTTATGTGTAATTGAGAAATAGAGTCAAAAAGCCCGATCTGCAACGTTCAAAAAAGGAGAGGAAAAATCCTGACTCCACCCCTTTATCAGGATCCACTCCAGAATTGAATGGGTCATATGGGCAACCGTCCCACCAAGATTCATGAAAATCTATCAAATAGTTTTGTGTCATCCTGCTAACAGACACACAAATCAAAACCAACAAAAACATAACGTCCTTGGCAGAGGTAAAAATCAGGCCTGCGTTCAATAAGAAAAATGTTAGGAAGTGTTTAGACCATTCTGTCTAATGAACAGGACGAGTCAATTCCATAGGTCACTCATGGCGAGACTAAAATGGTGAACGGTGAGTTGACTATTTTCAAGAATTCAGGCACTATGGATGGACTCCTGGACATGTAGTCCTGTACTGAGTACAGGAGATGGCTGTGATTCCCTGGTCTACAAAGATCCGCTGTATATTCTAGCAGCAGAAATGGAACAACACTGTCATCATTCAATATTAACTCCGTTAATATATCCGTTAACTCCATTAGAACCAAATGTTCAATACAGTGACAAAATGTTACCTGAAAACAGTCTCATGTCAGGTTTGCTTCATGTGTGTAGCATCTGCACAGCTTTGTGACGACACAAACCCACAAATTCAGACATGTAAATTACCCCACTGTGGGACTAATAAAGGGATATCTTATCTTATCTTATCTTATCTTATAACATTATGTCCTAATAAAACAAATTAAAGCTGACAACCATTTAAAAACAGTTCTGATATATGCTGGCACTTTGAGCACTGAAATTGCTCGGCTTGGCTTTCATTTAAAGGGTCAGTGCTGAAATGAGCTGACAGAGTTGAGGGTTTGTTTACCTGTATGAAGTCTTTCCTGACTCAATCACATATTCAGGTGTGAAACTTTGCTTGTCCTAAAATTAAAGAGTTAATTAGAATTAGAACACAGTGAGATGAAACTTCCCACCCAACTCTCCCAGTTATGCACAGGTAAAAGGATCCTGCTTCATTTTCTACTCTATATGTACTCTTTTCCATCTATTCATCACTTTGTTATATTGTCAGAAGGACTAAATTATTATCGTTCAGTGAAATGATCCTATTGAAGCCTGGTGGGTGGTGTTAGAAAGCAGCTGCTAGTTTAATATTAGTGGGATCTAGAAGAAGATTAAACTCTGACGGGGTTAAAACTAGGGAACCGGGATGTGATCACTGACAGATGAATTACTGTGTAAAAAAAACTGACTTTTGTACTCAGAATCTCTCCACACACAAGATGATGCTGCTGCTTCAGCCTCTCTGGATCATAAGGGATCAGCTGCTCCTCCTCCTCCACACCCTCCTCTCTGCTGCCCCTTGTCTTCGATGTGGAGGGTTCTGGTGGGTGATTAGGGCCATGATTGTGGACAAGAAAAGACAGCAGATTACTGATGGATGGGTCCACCCTAAACAAGCAGGCCGACCCGTGGGTCAGGTGGGTTCCTGTCAGCTTACAAGAAACATCATGGGTGGTGACAGATCAGCGTTCAGAGTTATAAACTTACATAATGACACAAATATTACATGAAATCCTCCAAATTCCCTTCCACTCTCTGTGCCACGGAAAAAGACACGTCATTAATAAAGGCTTGTTTAGCTGCTATTTAACCAATTCATCTGTTCATTTAGCCTTGATCTTCCAACTACTGCTGGTGAGGGACGAAGAGGAAAGAGGAAGAAGCAGGGACAACAGACCAGAAGAAACTGAAGATCTGCCATGGTGACTGGGATAAATTAGTGCCATAAGAACACAGCAGCCTATCTCCACATAGGCTGTAACAGTTTAGTTTGTTTACGATATTCTGCTGGGGTTTTACTCACGTTCTTCATGTCTGTCACGTGGAGTCCTGCTTTCTCCGTCATCCACCCTGTAAAGGTGAACACAAACACAGCAGCTACTGTATCTCTCAGGAAGTGGTTTCAAATAATCAGACTCAGTTGATGAAATACTGGTGATTCCACACCACCATGGTCATCCAACTGTTCTGTATGTCAACCATCCACTGACGGGTACATTCACACAAAGCAGGGTAGTTGGAGTGGTGGGCTTCAACTATGACCAAACCCAGCACCACCTTTCATCCACCTTTAGAGCAGCAGAGTTTAAGTTTCCTACAGCATGGCAGGAGATTCTTATATTTACACCACAAATATAAGCTCATACAGCATAATGATCATAGATGCATATATCACCACACAAAGGACAATGATCCACCAATGCTAATGTGTTCACTACCACCAACTATAACTACAACCAGACTGAGAGTCTCCTGTATACAGTTTATTATTGAGCTTTCCTTTCAGTTCAGACGTCTTTTGCTTCATAAGGGAGATTCTGAAAAATGCCCTATCTCATAACGTTAAGGAAAGTTATTAAATATTTCTGGATCCTTTCACCAGATCTGCACCAACATTTAATGGGTTCTCTCCTGGCTTTTTTTCTGGATAAACCAGAAATTTAAATGATTGTGTAGAAGTTTTCATTTCTAAATAACCTAATATTATCAATCTTAATCATGTGCAATGATTTTTTGTGAAAGCATATGTCACAACCTTTGACACTGAATTCACATCCAACCAAATAAAGGTACAAATTCAAAAGCAACAGGACAACTACCAGCTAGTACATCAAATGGGATGAAGGCAAACATAGGAAATAAGAGCCAAATTATAGGCCTGAACATCCTTAAATAGTGAAAGTAAGTCGGTTAATCCATAAAACTACATACAGGGCACTGTGTTTGGTACTGATGATTATTACTGACACACAATGTGGAGAAGAGAATAAAGAGTCAGAAAATAGAAAGAGGTGGAGAAACGACATCAGTGTCTAAAGTTTAGGATAATTTCAATCTGAAACAAAACTACAACTCTGTGGGTCTACAGTGTGTCTATGGTGAAGTCAAACCAGCCAAACAACATAGCAGGACATCAATGAGAAAAGGATCCAGACCTGACACCAGGTAATAATAACGTTAGAATTCAACGTACTCAGATCATTATGACTGCTGTCGAGATGAGAACTAGTATATTACTTATGGCTAATTGTAATGGCTGTTTCAGAATGTAAATCATTTTATTGGCTAGTTATAATGCCCCTGGGTTAGCTAACATTAGGTTTCCAGAAAATAAAAGGGTGTGGTCAATTTGTGAAGGCCAGAACTTAATTATGTCTGCCAACAAGAGCTAGAGGAGGTTATGTTAGTTTGTTTGTTTCTTCTGCAAGATGGTTTTGATGACATTCTGTGTAAGGGTGGATCTTTGGCGAAGGAAGAGTTAATTACATTTTGAGGCAGATTAATAGCAAACATTGGAAGATTGGTCCTTTATTGACATTTACCATAACATGAAAAATAGCTCTGGATGCTCTTTTAACTGGACGATGTTTTTTTATGACTGGTGACACACTTGTGATAAACATGCTTGTGTTTGGGTTCTCATTCATCCAGGCTATGGTACTCCTCAAAGGTTCATCAGAAGCTTCTGAACTTCTGTTTAGGGTTTGAAGGCTTTTCAAGTTTTTGCGTTGACAGCCTGGAAACTATTTTCTGATTGTTGGGGTTTCAGTAACAATGGCATTGGTGGAGGTATTCATTCTTTGAGTGTTTTCTAGTTATGATTTGAATTAATGTTTCTACATGTTGAAATTGTGCATGTACAATTAAAGCACTTCAGGTGAGTGACCTATAATGGGTGGAGGCAGGTCTGGATTTGAGTTCAAGGTTAACAGGTTGATTCCAGTACTTAACTTACTGCAGGTACAGGCAGGTACAGGTATGCAAAACTGGACTAGTGCAGGACTTAATTTAGAATGCTAATATTTGCTAATTAGCTATAAACACAAAGGGCAGCCGAGGCTGCTGGGAATGTCTTTAGCTCTGCAGGTGTTTGGACATAAACCAACGTATTGAAAACATAAAAGATGTGACACGATGATGGCACTAAATGGAAAGTCAGAGAATGAGCAACAGTTTTTACAACTCTTCTATAGGAGAACATGAAGGTCTGAACAACATTTCATCATAATCATCCAACAGTTGTTGAGATATTCAGTCTATACCAAAGTTACATTTAATAACATAACTAAAGTGATTTAATAATGACAGTATGGTATTTCTTTATGGAAACAGTTGAGGTTAGTTTACAGGAGACACACTTCCTTACTTTGTCACTGAAGGTCCAGGTTCACTACCGGAGACTGGAAGCCTATCTCTGGACCGCTCACAGCTGGATCCTGAAGACCCTGATCTGTCATCGTCCCCTTCCAAATCACTCATTTTCCAGACTCCAATAAATTTGACTGGTGATCCTTTAGCACTGAAGAACCTAAACAGATAATCAAACAAAAACGTTTTAGATACACTCAGGGTCCTGATTAAACTCCTGTATCTAAAGCACATGGTCTAAAGTCCATGGCACAAGTCCATTTACATGTGTCCAACTCTCTTTAGTTACTCAAATGGTGCAAAATCTGGGAGCAAAGAAAGGCGCAAGACGTAAAAGGGTGTGTATTCAGTCCCTTTACTATTTATAAGTGTGTATTTGGTATAACAGAAATTAAACTATATTCTCATCTCCCATTCCTTTAAAAGTAAGGTGCACCTTCACCTGACGCATTGTTATTAAAAAAACCTCACCGGCCAGACAAGCAGCAGGTATGTGAACCCTCTGTCCCATGCATATGAGCAAATGCGCAGAAATTTAATTGAGGAACAGGAATAGCTGCTGCTGCACATCCCTCTGTGTATGATAGGCCCAGTGATGCTCACAGGTCGCCTTTGATCAGAGAAGCCTCTGTGGTTTGAGGGAGCTTTCATTGAATTTGAGCAGTGATGAGAACTAATTACCTGAATTAATATACTACACCTGTATAAAGACAACCCCAATTCCAAAAAGGTAGTGACATTGTGTAAAATGTCAATAGAGAGAACGCTATTTGTAAATCCTTTTTAACCTAAATACAAATTAATACATTTGCATTGCCAGCAATCAGTCAGACTTGTTTCCGGTGAGAGCTGGAATCAGGGACAGAATTTCTAGGTGCAGCCAGGTGACGGAGGGTGTCCGGTTTGGTGACTCAGGATTGCTTCTCTGCTTTTGCAGATGATGTGGTCCTGCTTGCTCCATCATGCCGTGACCTCCAGCTGTTATTGGGACAGTTTGCAGCTGAGTGTGAAACAGCTGGGATGAGAATCAGCCCCTCCAAGTCTGAGGCCATGGTTCTCAGGCTAAAAGGGACGATTGCTCACTCCAGGTCAGGGATGAGTTGCTGCCCCAAGTAGAGGAGTTCAAGTATCTCGGGGTCTTGTTCACGAGTGAGGGAAGAATGGAACAGGAGATTGATAGACGGATCGGGGCAGTGATGCGGACTCTGTATCGGTCAGTAGTGGTGAAAAGGGAGCTAAGCTACAGGGCAAAGCTCTCGGTTTACCGGTCAATCTCCGTTCCTACCTTCACCTATGGTCATGAGCTTTGGGTAATGAACGAAAGAACATGATCACGGATACAAGCGGCCAAATGAGCTTCCTCTGCAGGGAGTCTGGGCTCACCCTTAGAGAGAGGGTGAGGAGCTCAGTCATTCAGGAGGGGCTCAGAGTGGAGCTGCTGCTCCTCCACATTGAGAGGAGTCAGCTGAGGTGGTTCAGGCATTTGGTAAGGATGGCCCCCGGATGCCTCCTTCGGGCGACCCCGAGGTAGACCCAGGACACACTGGAGGGATTATATCTATCGGCTGGCTTGGGAACGCCTCAGTTTGCCCCCAGAGGAGCTGGAGGCGGTGGCTGGGGAGAGGGAGGTTTGGGCTTCTCTGCTGAGACTGCTGCCCCTGCGACCCAGACCTGGATAAACAGAGGGAAGTGGATGGATCGATAGATGGTGACATTATGGTCTGTAGATGGTGATATTATGGTCTGTAGATGATGATATTATGGTCTGTAGATGGTGATATTATGGTCTGTAGATGATGATATTATGGTCTGTAGATGAGGTGATATTATGGTCTGTAGATGGTGATATTATGGTCGGTAGACGGTGATATTATGGTCTGTAGATGGTGATATTATGGTCTGTAAATGAGATGATATTATGGTCTGTAGATGAGATGATATTATGGTCTGTAGATGGTGATATTATGGTCGGTAGATAATGATATTATGGTCTGTAGATGAGATGATATGGTCTGTAGATGAGATGATATTATGGTCTGTAGATGAGATGATATTATGGTCTGTAGATGATGATATTATGGTCTGTAGATGGTGATATTATGGTCTGTAGATGAGGTGATATTATGGTCTGTAGATGGTGATATTATGGTCGGTAGACGGTGATATTATGGTCTGTAGATGGTGATATTATGGTCGGTAGACGGTGATATTATGGTCTGTAAATGAGATGATATTATGGTCTGTAGATGGTGATATTATGGTCTGTAAATGAGATGATATTATGGTCTGTAGATGAGATGATATTATGGTCTGTAGATGGTGATATTATGGTCGGTAGATAATGATATTATGGTCTGTAGATGAGATGATATGGTCTGTAGATGAGATGATATTATGGTCTGTAGATGAGATGATATTATGGTCTGTAGATGATGATATTATGGTCTGTAGATGGTGATATTATGGTCTGTAGATGGTGATATTATGGTCTGTAGATGAGATGATATTATGGTCTGTAGATGATGATATTATGGTCTGTAGATGGTGATATTATGGTCTGAAGATGATGATGATGTTATGGTCTGTAGATGATGATATTATGGTCTGTAGATGGTGATATTATGGTCTGTAGATGGTGATATTATGGTCTGTAGATGGTGATATTACGGTCTGAAGATGATGATGATATTATGGTCTGTTGATGGTGATATTATGGTATGTAGATGAGATAATATTACGGTCTGTAGATGATAATATTACGGTTTGTAGATGGTGATATTATGGTCTGTAGATGGTGATATTATGGTCTGAAGATGATGATGATATTATGGTCTGTTGATGGTGACATTATGGTATGTAGATGAGATAATATTACGGTCTGTAGATGATGATATTATGGTCTGAAGATGGTGGTCTGTAGATGGTGGTCTGTAGATGGTGATATTATGGTCTGTAGATGAGATGATATTATGGTCTGTAGATGATGATATTATGGTCTGTAGATGATGATATTATGGTCTGTAGATGGTGGTCTGTTGATGGTGATATTATGGTCTGTAGATGGTGATATTATGGTCTGTAGATGGTGATATTACGGTCTGAAGATGATGATGATATTATGGTCTGTTGATGGTGATATTATGGTATGTAGATGAGATAATATTACGGTCTGTAGATGATAATATTACGGTCTGTAGATGATGATATTATGGTCTGTAGATGATGATATTATGGTCTGTAGATGATGATGATATTATGGTCTGTTGATGGTGATATTATGGTCTGTAGATGGTGATATTATGGTCTGAAGATGATGATGATGTTATGGTCTGTAGATGATGATATTATGGTCTGTAGATGGTGATATTATGGTCTGTAGATGGTGATATTACGGTCTGAAGATGATGATGATATTATGGTCTGTTGATGGTGATATTATGGTATGTAGATGAGATAATATTACGGTCTGTAGATGATGATATTATGGTCTGTAGATGATGATATTATGGTCTGTAGATGGTGATATTATGGTCTGTAGATGATCTGTAGATGATGATATTATGGTCTGTAGATGATGATATTATGGTCTGTAGATGATGATATTATGGTCTGTAGACGATGATATTATGGTCTGTAGATGAGATGATATTATGGTCGGTAGACGGTGATATTATGGTCTGTAGATGGTGATATTATGGTCAGTAGATGGTGATATTATGGTCTGTAGATGGTGATATTACGGTCTGAAGATGATGATGATATTATGGTCTGTTGATGGTGATATTATGGTAAGTAGATGAGATAATATTACGGTCTGTAGATGATGATATTATGGTCTGTAGATGATGATATTATGGTCTGTAGATGATGATATTATGGTCTGTAGATGATCTGTAGATGATGATATTATGGTCTGTAGATGATGATATTATGGTCTGTAGATGGTGATATTATGGTCTGTAGATGATGATATTATGGTCTGTAGATGATGATATTATGGTCTGTAGACGATGATATTATGGTCTGTAGATGAGATGATATTATGGTCGGTAGACGGTGATATTATGGTCTGTAGATGGTGATATTATGGTCAGTAGACGATGATATTATGGTCTGTAGATGAGATGATATTATGGTCGGTAGACGGTGATATTATGGTCTGTAGATGGTGATATTATGGTCTGTAGGTGATCTGTAGATGATGATATTATGGTCTGTAGATGATGATATTATGGTCTGTAGATGATAATATTATGGTCAGTAGACGATGATATTATGGTCTGTAGATGAGATTATATTATGGTCTGTAGATGATGATATTATGGTCGGTAGATGGTGATATTATGGTCTGTAGATGGTGATATTATGGTCTGTAGGTGATCTGTAGATGATGATATTATGGTCTGTAGATGATGATATTATGGTCTGTAGATGATGATATTATGGTCTGTAGACGATGATATTATGGTCTGTAGATGGTGATATTATGGTCTGTAGGTGATCTGTAGATGATGATATTATGGTCTGTAGATGATGATATTATGGTCGGTAGATGGTGATATTATGGTCTGTAGATGGTGATATTATGGTCTGTAGGTGATCTGTAGATGATGATATTATGGTCTGTAGATGGTGATATTATGGTCTGTAGATGATGATATTATGGTCTGTAGACGATGATATTATGGTCTGTAGATGAGATGATATTATGGTCGGGAGACAGTGATATTATGGTCTGTAGGTGATCTGTAGATGATGATATTATGGTCTGTAGATGGTGATATCATGGTCTGTAGATGGTGATATTATGGTCTGTAGATGGTGATATTATGGTCTGTAGATGATGATATTATGGTCTGTAGATGATGATATTATGGTCTGTAGATGTTTATATTATGGTCTGTAGATGGTGAACCTCTCTCCATCTTTGCTTGTGAATGACTGAGCCTTTGGAGGATGCATACTTATACTCAATCATGATTTTACGTGTGGAATGACCGAATCAGGTGTTTTTGAGCATTACAAAACTTTCCAAGTCTTTTGTTCCCTGTTTCAACTTTATGGAATTGTGTTGCTGCATAACTTTAAAAATAAGCATATATTTACAAAAATCAAAGAAGTTGATTAGGTGCAACTTTAGACATTGTCTTTGTACTGTTTTCAGTTGAATGGGATGTCAAAAAGGATTAGGGTATTATCATATAGTTTTCTTAATGTTTTACTGAGTGTCCCATCTTTCATGGAATCGGGGTTGTATGATTGGATGTTACTGGTCAGCTGGTAACCAAAGACCATAATGGATTTGCCACTGATGTGAATCAGTTATTAAAATCAGCTCAGCAACAACACAATCTCGTCCCACGCACTCCACTCTTAGCAAAGCAGTCACTATATACGTATGTAAATACTCAATCTTTGATTGTTTTTGAAGGACCAAGTCTAAAAACAACAAATGCTTATCAGCAGTGACTGATTCCAGGCCTCCACGAACCTCAGTGTCTCTAGTCTGCAGTGTGGACTCTCTGCAAGATCTGACAGCAGCTTCACTCCTGAATCCTGCAGCATGTTGTTTCTCAGGTCCAGCTCTCTTAGATGGGAGGGGTTGGACTTCAGCACTGAGGCCAGAGAAGCACAGCTGGTCTCTGATAGTTTACATCTTCGAAGCCTACACACACAAGCTACAGATCAATAACATTAAATATATGACACCACCCATGTATGAGAAATTAGGTTAAGCATCTGTTCCTTAAAGACAGAGCATCTAGAGAGAATCAGACAATGGACTGACCTCAGAGACTCCAGTCTACAGTGAGGACTCTTCAGGCCAACACACAGGTGCCTCACTCCTAAATCTTTCAGCTTGTTTCTACTCAGGTCCAGCTCTCTCAGTTTAGAAGGGTTGGACTTCAGAACCGAGGCCAGGGAAAAACACCTTTCATGTGTGACCTCACACTCCGACAACCTGCACAGACAGACAAATCTTAACAAACCTTTATGTACCACTATATACAAGAAGTATTCCACAAATAAGGTTCCCACCTCAGATTCCTCAGTCTACAGTGTGGACCCTCCAGAAAATCACACAGCTCCTTCACTCCAGAATCATACAGCTTGTTGTAACTCAGGTCCAGCTCCTTCAGATGAGAGGGGTTGGACCTCAGAGCTGAGCCCAGATAAGCACAGCTGATCACTGACAAACTGCAGCGACGCAATCTGAATAAAGGACAAATAAATGAAAGAAAAACTCTGCTTCCCTTCAACCTGTTTCATGACCAATAAATGTGCCCAGTGTCATTCAATGGGTCATGCTAACTTTGCATTCTCAATATCTACTGTAGAGATTCAAGCAACTCAAAAAGCTAAATGCTTTTCTGGTCTACCCTATTTATTGTAACCAAAGATGAGAAGCATGAAAAAGGAAAAAAGACGTGATCATTTTTTTCTTGCACGTGTGTATACTGTAAATATAAATATCATAGATATTTTAATCATAGATATCAACTCCATAAATATGTGAATTTTTTATCATAATAATTTATGGAGTATTTCTTGAGGAATCGAGGAAAATGTCAAAAATGTTGCAACATTATGGAATGTTATAAGGTTAAGAAAATTCCTGGATCTGCCCGTCTCCAGAGCTGCACTAAAATTAAATGGCTTCTTACATGGCCCATGCTCTACCCACCCCTCCTTACATTTTTGTGGAAATTGGTACAGTAGTTTTTAAATAATCCAGCTAACATACAAACAGACAAACAAACCAATAACAAACAGACACAGGAGAAAACATAAACATTAGCATATAGTAAAAAGAATTTAAAGTCAAGTGTTTTGGTGAAGCTGCAGAGGAATTTGACAAAATTGGAGTCTATCATATCACTATCAGTGTTTGTTGATGAAAACTGCACAGTGTGTATCTTTTCATTTTTTTCATGCAACTGGGAACCATGCAGGTACTTCTTATTCTCTTGCATGAACACATCAGTGTTTCCCCTACCATTCATTTGGGGGTGGGCCCGCCAGCGCGACCTCCTGCCCCCCCAAAAGAAAGGCAAAATATATAATTTATTTATTCAATTTAAGTGATTTATATGTGCACTCCTTTCATTTCAGCAGAGATTGAGAATCTTTCATGCATTTTGCTGTCCTGATCAATGACTTGACTCTGCTCTGCTCTGGTCTGGTGTTCCTATCCAGGGCGTGGTTTATCCATGCTACACACACAGACAAGTCGAGCGAAGTAGAGACAGGTTGAGTGACAGTAATTTGATTTCAGGACATGCATTAAAAACTTCCCCAAAGCCAAAGACGGACAAACGTCGACCCCAACGTGCAAACCAGGCCAAAATATCTGTGTTTTTCAAACCCGTCGCTACGCTACCTGTCCCTACCCAACCTGAACCTGGTACCATTAGCGAGGATGCTAATAGCTCCTCCTCTGCTGAGGGGAGGGAAGCTGACCCTGCCCTGAGTACTGACACAGCTGCACACAGAGACAAACACAGGAAGACAGGCTTTGACCCATCTTCGCTGTCAGAGAGGAAATACTCCTCCTGGCTCTACAAATAGATATAGGTAAGGTTTGGTGTAAAAGGAAATAAAAATGCACATTAATTACACCATACATCTGGAAGCACTCAGAACATAATTAAAGTCAACGCAACGTCTCCACCATGTGGCCAGGATGATGTACAGTAGCCTACCTATTTACTGAAAATATTTATTGGCTTAAACACAAAATATTTCTGAATATATATCCCTTCATTTTAAAAGTCGTCCGCCCCTGCCAACCAATCCGCCTGCCCCCCCCAATTCGATAAAACTGTCCGTAGTTTCACACATCTGAGAAACTAATGTGCAAGTTGACCCAATGTAGATTCTTTTGCTGTTAACCACAAAGATCATTACAAGCGGCTTCTTTCTGCATTTACTTTGGGTCACTTTCAGAGACTACCTTAAATAATGCATTTAGAAACAACCCTTATTTGTATGATGCTTTGTACTCATTTCTCTAAATCTCTACAGTGGAGAATTAAAGATCCAGAATCACAATGGGCATGTATGCAAAACGTGCAGGATTGAATGAACTGGATTTTCTTTCACTGTTACAGAACAGGTTTCAATGTGTCATCATAAGTAACTAACATAACTAATATTGATATGATTTTGAGAAAACCTCTGCACAAATTTAAAAAGAATGAATGAATTTTCCACCTCAGAGTCTCAAGTCTACAATGTGGACTCTCCAGAAAATGACACAACAACTTCACTCCTGCATCCTGTAGCTTATTTTCACTCAGCACCAACTCTCTCAGATGGGAGGGGTTGGACTTCAGAGCAGAGGCCAGAGAAGCACATCCCCCGCTTGTTATTTCACAGCTAGAAAGCCTGGAATCACAAGATAAATGTTACATCATGTTCGAGAGAAAAAATCTGCTGTTTAGATTATTTCAGGTTATAAATACACAACTGAAAGTAAAACAATGTGAACTGACCATAGAATCTCCAGTTTACAGTGTGGACTCTCCAGACCACCAGAAAGCAGCATCACTCCTACATTTTCCACATAATTGTTACTCAGGTCAAGCTCTCTTAGGTGGGATGGGTTGGACTTTAAAGCTGAGGCCACAGTTTGACAATGCATGGTTAAGAGTTCACAGGCAGAAAATCTAGAAATACAGATATCATGTAAAAATCAGTGATTTTCAAAACAGAACTGATTCAGATCTCAGTCATCCTAGATACCCAATGCATTATATTAATTTACCACAACTGAAATAACCGTTTTATTTAAATGCTGTTAATAAAAAAGAGACAAAGTTAATACTAGAACAAAACCTGCCCCGGTTATGTTGAAGATACTGTAGTACAAAAGCACCAATCAACTCTCTGAGAGGACTACTGCTGTGTAGGACGGCCCTCTCCTTTTGTACTCATTTCATTTTTTTACCTATTGGCTGAAAGCACCCGCAAAGAATATAATCCCACAATTGAATCACAGAAGACTTGAAAGTGTTTTACTAATAAGATCTGAAGGTATCTCTTTGAAATACATTTATTTCATTTTCAGTCGCTCCAAAGTCTATTTATCTCTACAGGGATTACAGTTGAAAGACTGAGGCTATATTGTCATGAGAATACATCTAGGCAACACATTACCTAATGGAAAACACCAGAATAATTACAGTCAGATCTGCTTCTGCCCTAATTATGGGGCAGTGATAATTATGAACCTATGGATATAAAGTGACAAATTCGATATTTGTTTTTGTCAGCTGTTCTTCCTGGAGTTCTGTTGCTTCAACTCTGAGTTATGTGTTTAACATCTTCTTAGAATAGAATAGAATAGAATAGAATAGAATAGAATAGAATAGATTTTACCACTTCAGCGTTGGACTGCTTTGCCATGGTGGTAGGTCAGTTTGGCTTGCTTACAGCCTGTAATTGCACTGCCTAGTTTAACCACTTTGGCAAGCTTGGTTTTGCTCTGGACACTTAGGTGCTCAAATCAAGACACAATTTAAAAGTAAGAATACTTTCAAATTGTCTGAATAGTTATGTGAAGTGATGTTTCTAGCCCTGCTAGACTACAAAAGCACTGACCGAGCTTTCCTGCAGTTCCTCACAGCCTGAATCAGTCTTTGTTTTCCAGGTATTGATGTTCTGTACATTCTTAGGTCCAGCTCATCCAGAACCTCCTTTGAGATAAGCAGCATGTAGGCCAGAGCAGAGCAATGAATCTTAGAGAGTTTCTTCTTTGACCTGCAGCCTGATTCCAGGAAGCTTTGGGCCTCCTGATGTACTGATTGTTCGTGCATTTCCATCAGACAGAGGAAGATGTTGATGCTTCTGTCAGGAGAGATGTCATGCATCTTTGTTCCCTTCAGGTTTTTGATAACTCTCTTCATGATTTCTGGACTTGTATCTGTCTGACCCAGAAGGCCTGTTAAGATGCTCCAGTTTGTTTTCAGAGAGAGGCCATGAAGGAAGCGAATAAACAGGTCCAGGTGGCCATTTTTACTCTCTAAGGACTTGTCCATAGCTTTCCTCAGAAAGATATCCAAGGATGGGCAACGGTCATTGTTCGTGTCGTCATCATCATCATCGGTGCATGAATATGCATCCTCATCATCATCGTCAACAATGAATGAATCATCAAGTGAATCATCATCATCATCATTAAGGAAAGCCTTCCAAACTTCTGTGTTGCCACATGTGTAACAGTGGAACATGTAGACTGCAGCTAGAAACTCCTGAATGCTCAGATGAACAAAGTAAAACACTGTTTTCTGGAAAATTACACACTCTCTTTTGAAGATCTCTGAGCAAACTGTCGAGTTTACTAAAGCCTGTATGACATCATGGCCCCACTGCTCCAGGTCTTCTAGGTAGAACACTTTGTTTCCTTTCTCCAGACCATCAAATGCTAGCTTCCCTAACTTCAGAAAAACTTCCTTGTCAATCGTCATCATCTTTTGCGTCCTCCATATCTGATGGTGCAGGAAGCTGGAGTAAAGTTCAGTCAGGGTTCTGGGCAATCGTCTCTGTGCTGTACTCAACATGTGCTCCAGAACTGTAGCAGCGATGTAGCAAAAGACTGGGATTCGACACATGATGTGGAGGCTCCTGGATGCCTTGATGTGTGAGAAGATTCTACTGGACAGATCTTCATCACTGAATCTTCTCTTGAAGTACTCCTCTTTAAGGTCATCAGTGAAGCCTCGTACTTCGGTTACCCTATCAACACACGTTGGAGGGATCTGATTGGCTGCAGCAGGTCGGGAAGTTATCCAGACAAGAGACGAGGGAAGTAGATTCCCCTTGATGAGATTTGTCAGAAGCACACTGACTGATGTCTTCTCTGTGACATCAGATACAACCTCCATGTTGTGGAAATCTAATGAGAGTCTGCTTTCATCCAGGCCGTCAAAGATGAACAAAAGTTTGCAGACGTCGAGCTTCTCTGCTGTGACCTTCTGTAATGTTGGATGGAAAACATGGAGCAGCGTAAGAAGGCTGTACCGCTCATCTTTGATCAAGTTCAGCTCCCTGAATGAAAGCAGAATGAGCAAACTGACGTCCTGGTTTTCAAAGCCCCCTGCCCAGTCCAGAGTGAACTTCTGCACTTTAAAGGTTTTTCCAACTCCAGCAAGGCCCTTTGTCAGAACTACTCTGATTGGTCTTGGTTGGCCAGGTAAGACTTTAAAGAGTTCGTGACACTTGATTGGATTGTCTTGGAAGGTGTCCCTCTGGGAAGCTGTCTCAAGCTGCCAAAGCTCGTGATGGGTATTAACGTCTTCACTCTGTCCCTCTGTGATATAGAGCTCAGTGTGGATACTGCTGAGGATGGCTTCCCTTCTTGTGTCATAAGTTCCTCCGGTCACACATTCATATCTCTTCATAAGACTGATCTTATGTTCATGTAAATCCAGACCAAAGTCCACTGTAAGACAATAAAAAAAGATTCCATTATAAATTATATTAGTTTAGGAGATTATGTGTTCTTTTAAATACAGTCAAACTTTCATTTGTCATGATTCACATTATGTTATTGTTGCAACACAGGAATGCCAGTTTTCAGTCATAATGACATCGACAAATACATGAAGGGGCGGCTGTGGCTCAGGGGGTAGAGCGGTCGTTCACGGAACAAAAGGTCGGTGGTTCGATCCTCAGCCCATGCAAGTCCACAAGTTGAAGTATCCTTGAGCAAGATACTGAACCCCAATTTGCTCCCCGGGCGCCGCGTGTAGTGGCAGCCCACTGCTCCTCAGGGATGGGTCAAATGCAGAGAAAGAATTTCCCCATGTGGGACTAATAAAGGTATCATTATTATTATTATTATGAACACTTAGTCTGTACCGTACCGGTCAGATGGACTTTCTTCAATGCAGGTGTTTTTTCCAATCTTTTTAGACACAGTGGACAAAATAAGTCACTTTGAGGACCACAGTGGTTCCAGAATGAGTTGATGCACCCATGACAGTACCAGTGTCCACAGCTGGTAGAGACTGGATCCCTCAAGATGTTCAGACACACTGGACAGTAAAATGGCATCTCCTCCACAGAAACATGACTCCTCTTCCTCACTCTGTGGACACAAAAGCCTTTCTTGTAAAATGAAAATCCTTTCATAAATAGTTGAAGTAAAATATTTTATCAACACAGCAACAGCAACAACACTCAGGATCCTGTTTTCATCGTGCAGATGCAACAATCAACATAGTTCAGTTTAGTTTAGTTGTTTTTTTTCTCTCACAAACAAGTTTGTGACAACCAGACTATATTGAAATCTAAAAATAAAATTTCTAATATCTAAAATAAAGAATTGTCTGTCACAGTCAGAAGCCCCCTGCAATATTTAACACGTCCTTTAAACACTATCAGCTTACGGAGGTCTATAATAAGATCATAAAAGAAAGGTGTGGTGTGAGCTAAATGAATCTCCATCCAAACCAGCTGATTCACAAGTTGTTCACAGTCCACCCAGTCCACACAATCCACCCAGTCCAACTAGTCCACTCAGTCCACCCAGTCCACACAATCCACAGTCCACACAGTCCACACAATCCACACAATCCACAGTCCACACAGTCCACACAGTCCACCCAGTCTACACAGTCACAGTCCACACAATCCACCCAGTCCAACTAATCCACACAGTCCACACAGTCCACACAATCCACAGTCCACACAGTCCACACAGTCCACCCAGTCTACACAGTCACAGTCCACACAATCCACCCAGTCCAACTAATCCACACAGTCCACACAGTCCACCCAGTCCACACAATCCACAGTCCACACAATCCACCCAGTCCAACTAATCCACACAGTCCACACAGTCCACCCAGTCTACACAGTCACAGTCCACACAATCCACCCAGTCCAACTAATCCACACAGTCCACCCAGTCTACACAGTCACAGTCCACACAATCCACACAGTCCACACAATCCACACAATCCACACAATCCACACAATCCACACAGTCCACACAGTCCACACAGTCCACACAGTCCACACAGTCCACATAGTCGTCACAGTCCACACAGTCCACACAGTCCACACAGTCCACATAGTCGTCACAGTCCACACAGTCACAGTCCACACAGTCACAGTCCACACAATCCACACAATCCACACAGTCCACATAGTCACAGTCCACACAATCCACACAATCCACACAGTCCACACAGTCACAGTCCACACAATCCACACAATCCACACAGTCCACACAGTCAACACAGTCCACATAGTCAACACAGTCCACACAGTCCACACAATCCACACAATCCACACAGTCCACACAGTCCACACAGTCCACACAGTCCACACAGTCCACACAGTCCACACAGTCCACACAGTCCACACAGTCCACACAGTCCACATAGTCTTGCTCTTGCTTCCTTCATTATCGGTTGAAGTGCAGCTTGCTGGTTACACATCAGTCTTCACTGATAAAGAAGGTTTATGAGGTTTGCCTTCGCTCTAGTTATAATAATAAGGTCGTTTTACAGTGCAGGGGTCTCATTTGTGAAACAGTGCATAGAATCCATACTAAAATTGCTCACTAAAGTGGAAGGTATTGTGCACCAAATATTAATCAGATTCATAAAACTGTGCACACACACAACTACATGTAATGTTCCCTCTATAAATCCCAGTCCACCTGTAAACATGTTGAGGTGGAATCAGCCTCACATCCTGCCTTCTACATCCACATTAAACCACAAATGCTCAAAGCACCTCATGACTGTTGATGCATAGAAACGAGGCTTCTGGTCTCCATGGTCACAGAAATTTAACCCTGTCTCTTTGAAATGACATTTATATACGACTATGAGACAGTAAATTACTGTATCATCACAGTATTTCTATGTTTATAGCTCTCAGAATGACAGCTTCACACCAACAGCAGCCCTTTTTTACACAGAGATTGTGCAATAGCATCACAGTGAAGACCATTTTCTAAACCGCCTTTACACTGAACAGCGTGACGCCACTAACTCGGAAATTCTGACTTCCCAGTACAACTGGAATGCACCATTAATGACACCATGTTACACCTTTGTAACATTTATACAGAGCAGGGAGGTGCAACAGGCCTAGCTGGAACTAGCTGTGTGAAAGCTGTTTCCTCCATCCTGGGATACCGCTTGAACTTGAAGTTTGATCGGTGAACACAATTCATTTAACAACAACATTTGAAATCAAGTGAAATTAAAAGTGAGAGTTATCACCTCATCATCTACATCACCAATACCCCCTGTGTCCAAAATGTTTACACACATAGGTCAGAGTTTACGTACAGGTGGGGCACATTCATCTGTCAATCAACTTTTGCAGAGAAAGTGGCAAACGCCTCTATCAGGCCCAGGTTTTTGCATACACAACAGTTTTAAATGAGGCCCAGGGATCTTAAATACAGTGGCCCTTGGCTGTGCAGCAGCAATCAAGACTGAGCTTTGAGAATAAGTTCACAGACTTTAGCCAGACTTTTGCTGGTTTACCACCTCTCCAGTGTACTTGGCCAAATTATTCTTGTCATCTATGTCTGACTGAGAAGATATTTCACACTAGCTGGTTTATATGGACACTTTTCTTCATTCTGACTGAAGGTTTCATCTCAACTGTTTCCATGAGTTGTGATCTAATACCATCTGGTGTTTACATGAGTTGTGATCTAATATGATCTGGTGTTTTTAAATGCTCCACCACATTTAATCAGAACAGCTGTGTATCATGTGCAGAAGTGATAGAAGTGACGTATGTTTCTCACGTTTCACCATTAGATGGATGTGGATCATTTGATCGGTGTAATTGTTGCTGTTATTGTGGTGCTTTTAATAAAGCTGCAGCATGATAATAACGTAGACTTACTCATAGTGGAAGCAATGAAAGAGAGACGGCAGCACAAGAAAAGAAACTCTGCTGTTGTTACTTCTGCTTTAAGGCCTCCATGTTGTAAATACGTCCTGACTCTGAGCAGCAGACTGAACTCTACCAGTAGATATTCTGTTCCACTGTTTACATGGAACGGTTGTTCTTCTGATGGGTTTAACTAAAGGTTTATACCCCTCTGTGTGTTTTTATTCTGAATGAGGTGTTTATATGGAGTATTTTCATTCTGATTGAGCTTTTAAACCGATTTTAATCAGAACAAAGAGGTCCATGTAAACCAGGGGTGTCCAAACTACGGCCCGCGGGCCAACTGCGGAATATGGCCCACACATGAAACTTGCACTTGACTGTATTGTACTTCTTAGTTTTAACACTAGGTGGAGTTACTGTCTTCAACAGGGCAGCTTCTCCACAAAACAAACTTAATCAAAGAAAAACTTGCCACGGATGACCAAAAATGGCAGAACCAAAGAAACGCAAGATAGCAAGTGAGTGCAGAAAATTTCAGACACGGTGGGAAAATGAATATTTCTTCACAGAAGTCATGGGGAAGTGTGTCTGTTTGATTTGCAATGAAGCTGTTGCAGTGATGAAAGAGTATAATGTACGACGACACTATGAACCCAAACATCAGACCTACACGTCCTACACTGGTGCTGAGCGAGAGGAGAAAGTTAAGCAAATGGCAGCTAGCCTGCTAGTTCAACAACACAGGAAAATGCCACAATAGCCAGCTACGAGGTAGCTCAACTCATAGCGTGACACGGGAAACCTTTCTCAGAGGGTGACTTTCTAAACCAGTGCCTCACTAAAGTCGCAGGAATAATGTGCCCGGAAAAGATGCAGCAATTCAACAACGTGAGCACGTCCAGAAACCCAGCTGTGCGGCGAATCTTAGACTTGTCAGCTAACTTAAAACATCAAGTGTCACATAAAGCTTGTGCTTTTGATTTTTACTCAATTGCATGTGATGAGAGCAGAGATGCCACAGACACCACACAGCTGTTCATTTTTTTGTGGGGAGTTGACGATAACTTTTGCATTGCGCAGGAGCTGCTTGATCTTAAAAGTCTAAAGGGCACAACAACGGGTAAGGACATGTTGGAAGCTGTGTCAGATGCAATTGACAAGATGGAACTTAAATGGGACAAGCTGTGTGGAGTTACAACGGATGAGGCTCCAGCTATGACAGGCGAGCACAAAGGAATGGCCTCTATGGTGTGCGTCAAGGTACGAGAGAGTGGAGGTGAGGCTGCTCAAATGCACTGTATCATTCACCAAGAAGCCCTCTGTGCCAAGACAGTCCAGCTTGACGATGTGATGAACACAGTTGTGAAAACTGTCAACATAATTCGAGCACAAGGGCTCTACCACAGAGAATTTCAAGCTTTCCTATCTGATGTCGATGCTGAATACCTACCTACTCTATCATTCTGATGTGCGCTGGCTTAGTCGCGGCTCCGTGCTGCAGCGGTTTTATTCCCTGAGATCAGAAATAGACCAGTTTTTGAAAGAGACCGACCTCTTCATGAACTGAGTGACCCTCTATGGTTGGCAGACCTGGTATTTCTAGTTGATCTTACTGATCATCTTAACACACTGAACAAGAGCCTGCAAGGCAAAGATCAGCTTGTACCACAACTTTATGAACACATGAAAGCTTTCTGTGCGAAGCTTCGGCTCTTTGAGACACAACTACGCAACTTCAATGTTGCGCACTTCCCCACGCTGTCCGAAATCAAATGTGCTTTTCCAAAGGCCAACATTTCGGCTAAAAAGAGGAAATATGTGTCTGTGATCACATCTCTTATGAAAGAATTCAGTCAGCGCCTCCAAGATTTTTCTATCTTTGAGAAAGAAATCAAGCTGTTCTCGACTCTCTTCCTGATGGATGCAGACGAAGTGGAAGAGAGTCTGCAATTAGAACTTATCGAAATGCAGCATGATTATTCTCTGAAGAATCAACATCAACTTCTCTCCCTACCCGACTTCTACCGGAGCTTCGAAAAGGCCAAGTTTCCTGATGCGACGCCACGCAAAAAGAATGAGGAGTCTGTTCGGCTCAACATACATATGTGAGCAAACATTTTCTCTGTTAACTCTGAACAAAAGCAGATTGAGAACCAAAATGACTGATAGCCATCTCTGTGATGTCCTTCGCATCTCAACCACCAAACTTACTCCTGACCTGCCAGCCATCCTTCAGTCCAAAGTGCAGCATCACTGCCCCCCCACTAAGTGCAACGCTGTTCCCATTATAGGTGAGTTCAAAATATATTACACAGTATTCATGTGTTCACAAGCCCAATTACTTAGTAAATTCAGTCAATTAAAGTTGATAACATTTTCTAACAAACATTAGTTGGTGTGTTAATAATCCCAATAACTTATTTGCATAACTAGCTTAAATATACCCATCCCCTTGTCCCCTTATTTCCCCCCCTTTATACAGGGCTGTGAGGGGGATCACCATCCTGACTAAGAAGAAATCTGAGGCTGCTGTTTTGAGAATGAGCTGCCAACCCTTTTTGTAACAAAATAAATGAAAACCCATTAATGGAAAGTTGTGATGTAGGCTGTTTTTTCTTCTTTAAGCGTCATCAATTATCAAGCATAATTTACCTACATTTGATTGATTTTGTTAACTTTAATACACTAGAGGTGAGGCGATATACCTCACGTCCAGTGAGTGGCCCAGCCTTTCGTATATTTTTCTGTATGTGGCCCTCAGTGAAAAAAGTTTGGGCACCCTGATGTAAACCCAGCTAATGTTCTTTAATTTTAGAATACAGACAATCAGTTCCCAGCAGTGAAGTATGGAATCCAAAGCAACCTCCCAATGGGGACACAAAAAGTGTATCTAAGGTATAACTTCCAAGTTTGTCAAAGCAGATTTTTTTTAATATGTACATTCAACAAATGGAATTAATACTTAACAGATAGCCATTGCACCGCAACACTGTTCATTTCTATCTGTTAATCATACAGCAGAAACAGTCTCTTACTTTTTGTCTGAGGGTCCAGGTTCTTCAGTGAAGTCTGGAGGATGATGAGGATGATGATCCCTCTTCACAGATCCTGAAGACTCTGATCCATCCTCCTCCCTCTGTGAACTACTCATCTTCAGTCAGTCTGAGGAGAACAAGAAAACCATAATGTTCATATGAAGACAGAACCTCCACGGCATCAAGGATCTATATCAAAGAAGGGCCTGGTAACAAAGACACTGAATCTCTGATCACTTTGTACCAAGATCTTTCATCATTTATATGAATTATAAATCATAATATTTTGAATCACCCAGCCTCATAAGTTAAAAATCTTGGTAAACAACATTTATTCACATCTGTCTGTTTGTTTAATCTTTTATTTAAAGCATCATCCTCACTTTCTTAATCTATGACATAGTCGTCCTCTCATCCATTCTTAATTATCTTCTTTAATTGATTTACATGAACATGGAGGAACTACTACCAAGACTTCAACAAAACCAAAATTTTACTATTATTTTTAACATAAGAGCTCTCTGCAGATTTATTTTGAAAATTTTCTGTATAACCCGGATGGTGTCTCATGCTACGTTCACAGCAGTCTGTGCTGCAGATGAAGGGTGCATAGCGGTTAGCTGTTCGCGTTATGGTAGTGCTCAAATCAATTATTACTAGTCTAAAAACATCTCTCTAATTGTTTACAGTCTGATTACTCAACATTTATTTGATGATGTAAGGTAACATTAGCCCTCAGTTTCACCACATGTCCCACACTTGGTGAAGATGATTTTCAGTAAACTGACACAGTTCTGCATTACAGGGTTTGATTTGATTCTCTGATTCAGTGTATGGTGTTCACATGTTGTTCAGTCATATGTGTTTTTGGCTGCCCTGACTCATACAGTGTCAGACTGTGAGTAAAATTTTATACAGCAAATATCTGCAGATTTTTGTATGCAGATTTTTTATGCATGGTGTTAACTAAGGCTGCACAGTGTATCTTTTCAGACATTGCAAAGTCCAACAGTCAGACGGGTGAACACACAACAAAACATTTCCATGACTAATCTAAAAGAAAAGCCAGCAGGGCTGTGTCTCAGTGGTAGAGCTGTCGTCCACTTATCAGAAGGTCGGTGGTTCCATCCCCAGCCCCTGCAGTCTACATGTTGAAGTGTCCTTGGGCAGATACTGAACCCCAGTTTGCTCCCAGTATCTGTTCTATTGGTGTTTGAGTGTTTGTGTGAATGGTTACTGCTACTAATGAGTAGGTGGAGCCTTGCATGGTGTGAATGTTGGTGTGAATGTTGGTATGAATGTTGGTGTGAATGTTGTTGTGAATGTTGGTGTGAGTGTTTGTGTGAATGGTTACTGCTCCTGATGAGCAGGTGGAGCCTTGCATGGTGTGAATGTTGGTGTGAATGTTGGTGTGAATGTTGGTGTGAATGTTGGTGTGAATGTTGGTGTGAATGTTGGTGTGAATGTTGGTGTGAATGTTGGTGTGAATGTTGGTGTGAATGTTGGTATGAATGTTGGTGTGAATGTTGGTATGAATGTTGGTGTGAATGTTGGTGTGAATGTTGGTATGAATGTTGGTATGAATGTTGGTGTGAATGTTGGTATGAATGGGTGAATGCTGGCTGCTGTTGTAAAGCTTTGATTGGTCAGTCAGACTAGAAAGATTCTATATAAGTACAGTCTATTTACCATTTGCCTAACTTTTAAACTAGTATATCTTCTACGACAGAGATTGAAAAATAAATTGAGGATTTTGAGAATAAATCCCAAATATAACAAGAACAATGTAGTAATATTAAGAGAAAAAAGTCAGAATGAGAAAGTTGGAATTTTAAAAGAAAAAAGTAATTATATTATGACAATACTTGTAATCTTAATTTTAGGCTACATATTAGTGGGGAAATGTCAGAAGTGGCACCAGTGTCAAAATGAGGAATGTCGATCATCTTGTTGAGCTGCACTTTGAAACATGTTTCATAAATAAATACATCTTTTGGTACATCGACACCACATTGTAATAAGTACCAGGACTGAACAACCCACTGAGCTCAAAGATCTCTTTTACAAGGGTGACCTGGCCAAGAAGGTTGTTTTATGTGTAATTCACGACATGTGCTGCTGCCTTCTTGGCCAGGTCATCCTTGTAAAAGAGATCTTTGAGCTCAATGGGTTTTATTCTCCTGGTTAAATAAAGGTTAAATAAATAAAACTGTATGGTTTCTGCTGCGGTCACCGAGCATCTAAGAGAAAACTACACCCAACCTGTCACATCTATCAGTGTCATCAGAGCAGGAGATAATGGCTAACATATCGTCACACAGGACCTAAACACGATATAAATATTCCTCCGCTTCTTTCCCCTCCTCCTCATGCAGCTACAGCTCGCTCAGGTAAACATTCTGCAGTAGAAACACGTAGACAGCTTCTTCTTACCGAACAAACCGTTATAGCTCCATGAAGAACCATTTCCTCTTCCTTTTCAAACACCTTGAAAAAGTGACGTAGCGGCGGACACTGCTCGCTCGCGCCACTTCTTCTTCTTCGTCTTCGTCTTCTTCTTCTTCTTCTTCTTTTGTATTTTTGTTGGCAGATGGCAACCAGCTTATATGCGCATTACCGCCGCCTATCGGACATGAGTATGGAACAGGAGATAGACGGTGAAAAAATAAAAATAAGTAAAAACTACCTATAATCTATTTCCTATCCCAGTCTCTTTTAAATAATTTACTATAACACCCAAACTTTTCTTTGAAATCTTTCCTAATAGATCTCCTAACGTCATATCCAGTTTTTCTTCTTTTAGCTTTTCTGCCAGTTCTTACCGCTCCTCCTTGTACCAATTGCATTCTAGTATTACATGTTGGACTGTTTCTGTTTGATGACAGTGAGTACATTTACCTATTTTATGCAGTGTATAATTTAGTCCTGTGTGTCCTATCCTGAGTCAAGTTCCTGCCTCGTATTGTACAGTTTCCAATCTGTTTTTGTATGTTGTACAGGTGTCTTCCTGTGTCATTGATGTCCCAGTATTCTTGCCAGATTGTGTTCATTTGTTGCTTGATAATAGATTTGACCTCAACTTTACTTAATGGCATTTCTATGTCTACTGTGTTTGATTTTATTGACTGTTTAGCTAACATGTCTACTTCTTCGTTTCCTTCGACCCCTACATGGGCAGGAACCCAGAGGAAAGAAACAGCCACACTTCTTCTGTGTAATCTAAATATGTGATTATATATTTCTATTAATATATCCTGTCAACACGATTTTCCAGATTGAATGCTTGTGAGAACTGATATGCTATCTGATGCTATAGTGATGTTGTTTTGGTTGTTGTCTTCCACCCATTGTAATGCTAATACTATTGCTAACATTCCCACTGTTGGAACATCTGTGAATATGAATAGTTTGTCAAGAAAGCGTTGATGGATTTTTGTTGGCGGTTGGCAACCAGCTTATATGTGCATCACCGCCACTTACTGGACAGGAGTGTGGAACAGGAGATAGAGAAAAAACACTACCTATAATCTATTTCCTATCTACGGAGCCCCTCTGGTGACATTGGGGGGGAATAATGCGTTCGCTTTATAATAACACATTACTAACTCGTGTTGGCGTGTTGTGGCCAGAACATATCAGACCTGTTGTCATCTCCATGCAGTCACTGTTCATTGTTGCTTTAGCCACTTTGCTGGGTTCTTGCAGACTTGTTACTTTATTTGACACCTGCACGATGTGATCAAACTGTATATTTGCTGCGCTACAGCTTCTCTGTTCGCAGCCCAACATGCGGGACGTGCCCTCACTCTGCGTCTCCATTCATCTGACTCTCTCTCTGTCTCTCCCATCTACACACACCTATGCTGCGACAAGCACACTGGCTGAAGTCACCATGCACATTACGCACACAGACTGCGCACCGAGTACAGAGGATTCAGAGCATTCTAGTAACACTGCCCCCACTCTGGATGATAATTACAAACTAATTTCTACGGAGCCCCAGAGGGGACATGGACAAATACATTTTTTTATTACGTGCGCACGTGTTACTATTGCGAAATTTGTTAAAATGCGAAAAATGTTTGAGTTTTGTTTAGGTGTTAAAATCCAACTTCAAGTCAATAACCTATAACTATAAATACTTATAACTTACTGTTACTAATTACTACAATAATAAAGATTTTTAGATTCAGAGTGACTATGGGATGTCATATCTCTGATGTCATCATCAATAAACAGACATGATAAATTATAGAAGAATATATCTCCTTACAACTCCAGAGCTTTCCTGAGAATCATCAGGTTTGTAGTTTTCTTCAGTATCACAGTGATCCAGTGATGGTTGGCTGAACACCCAGGGCTACATTGTGAACGGGACTGCTAATAGCTAATACTGCATCCTTTTAATGGTGGTAAGTCACCAACAGATAAACACATACAGGCTAAAAACAAGAGGGCTGAAGTTTAAGCCCACTCCTATTCTCCTTGGCAATGTTATACTTCCTGTTTACTTCCTCCAAAGTATTATAGGAACTGTAGTCCCAAACAACAATGTTGAACTTAGATTAGCTGAAGTCAGTCACATGCTGTCAGTATATAACCTGATATTTCACTGTATGTTCCATGACTTATATGCTGAACATGCTTATTCAGCTTTAACACTTTTGTATGGATGTTATGGCTGAACTTACCATGTTATATATACATACTTTCTTCCATTATCCTATCGCTTTTTTATTCTATTTCATTTTTTCTATTACTTCATTGTGATATATGCAAGTAGAGGCTACTGTAAACCAGTTAGAATCCTTGTATACAGAAGCAGACGTGGTCACTAAAGGTCACTAAAGCTGATTCTGAACCATCATCTCCTTCAACCAAACTATTTTTCCACAGATATATGGTCCTCCTCCACAGAAGAGGCGTGTCACTCCAGTATAATCTCAGTACGCTTTATGATACCAGACTGTTAGTAGTTTAGTACCAATACAGTAAAAGTCAGCACTTTTCCATAACTGATCCAATAACCCAGAAAACAGTTCCATCACACACACACACACACACACACACACACACACACACACACACACACACACACACACACACACTCCTTAATTCTCATATCGAAGAAACTGAACATAAACTGCTTCCAGTATTTTAACATGTAGGCTACATTAGAATAAGAACAGGGTTCATAGTGACAAAACAACACAAAATATTTAGAATTAGATAAACTGTCTGAAATGTCCTAATGTATCAACAAATACAATGATATGATGATACACCCTCATTTACTCTGGAGTCCTGTCAGAACTACAGTAAAGGACCAGCAGTCAATTATTTTAACCAAACCAGAGTCGGTGATTATTGGAACAATAGAAAAACGAGCCAAGATGTTTTTGGTTAGTTGTATTTTGTTTCTGTTGAGTTTGAATGAAGATGACAATGACTACATTAAAATGAGCGTTTCATAAAGGGAGTTAGGTTAGTTTGGCAAAAGCAATGAAACTTATGTTTCTGGTTAAACAAACGAATCACACTTCAAATAAATTCAGACATGAATAATAAGTTTTCCTTTAACTTAACTCCTGGAAAACATGGACAACATCAATATTTGGAAAGCCCTGCATGGAGGTCCAAAAACGGGGGCCGTTGCGTGATTGGTTGTTGAAAGATGGAGCTCGTGATTGGATTGGCTGATGAAAGATGGAGCTGGTCAGTTGGTTGGTGTTTAGAAAGATGGAACACGCAGTGTGGTTGGTTGTCAAAGATAGATCTGGACATTTGATTTGCTTCCAAGTAATGGAGAACACCACACAATTGGTTTTCAAATTATAGAGCTCGTGATGTGATTTGGTATCGGCGGTATAGGCGCCAGGATAGGGTTTACATCTCGACCAGGAATTGAACCCGTGCCGTGGCAGTGAGAGCGCTTGTTTACATCACGTCCGACGCTAAACTCACACTGAGCTAACTCAAGTAACACAAGTACTTCAGAGTGCAGGACGACTCTTGAAGTAAGTAACGATTAGTTTGTTTTCATTTCCTGTTAAATTGTCATATGGGTTATATGTGCTGGAATAACACGGCTGTACTATAATTATACTGACGAACTTGTTTAGAACGAGAAGAAGAGGAGGGAAGATTTGATCTCAGGTCTCTGGTTCGAATCCCAATGTAACATCTTGAATTGTTAATTATATACTGAAAAGATTATCTTTAATTTGGAAATCACATGATTAGCACTTCTCTATATTATATTCTAGAATATATATTATATATGTGTATACTGTAAGGGCTGAGGACACCACAGGCTCAGACTGCTGCTACTGCTTCATCTCTGGAGTCACTTCTTGTATTTCTGCTCAGTCATGCAGAAGTTTTCAATTTACTGTTTCATTTTAACTTTTCAAAAATTCAAAGCAGAGAAGAGAAAAGCTGTTGAGCGCGTGTCGTAATTTGACTCAGCAGCGTCATCAGTCCGTCAGCGGGCCAGTGGCGCAATGGATAACGCGTCTGACTACGGATCAGAAGATTCTAGGTTCGACTCCTGGCTGGCTCGAGTGTTTTTTGTTAGAATAAACAGCATCACATTAGAGTAAACAAATCAGTAAACAGCAGGTTATCAAAATAAAAGTGTCAGCTTTTCAGAATAAAATATAAGATAGAACCTCTGAACGCAGACTTTGTTTTCGTTTCTGTTAAATTGTGGTCTTGCGTTTATAACTTCAGACCGTCCTAATAACTGGGCTGTACTGTAGTCGCTTATTGCACTGTTTACGCTGTTATACATAATGATAAGTACTGTTGTTAATATTGCTTCCATGTTCCCCAGCTTCTTGCCGCTGTGATAAAGCGGGATCATTGATAAATGAGTGATCATGGTGCTTTCACTAATATTCACAGGTAAACGGGCTGGTGGAAGAGGAAACACGAAGCTGTTGTTGTGGGTTAATTCAATGCAGACCCGACAACCTTTGGGAAATATTTCACGTTAATTACGTTTGCCTACCCGTACGTTGTAAGATAGCTCGCTTGTTCACCAGGTATTTATGTTGTCAAAACAAAGTTAAGTTACATTGTCCCAGATGGTTAAACGTGACTTTTAATTTAACTGCATTCACTAATTTTTATTCATTAATAATTAACGTAGGAATAACGTTAGAGTTTTTGTGCGAGCCAAGTCATGTATTTTGAACATTATACAATTCTGATTTTGACATAAACCACCAAGATGCTTCAGGTAATCCTGGAGCTAAACCTCTGACTTTCACTCTATTATAGCCCAGTGCAGCGATTTTAGAAACAGGTTTAAATTCAAAAAGTCAGTTAAACTCAGTTTTTCAGTGTTTATATACTGAGCAACAGTGGAAACGCATCAATCTTAAAAACCCTGTAATTTCTATTCATTAGCTCTAATCTACTGAAACAAACAAATGTGATTCACTGAATAGACTTTTTTTAAGTACCCACAACCAAAACATGTTAAATCATGAATAACCATCATTTAGTCATAACATAGAAATAACAGTCATTGGTGCATTTCAGAGTAAACCATGATGTTGGTGAGATTTTTTTCTGCATGATTGCAAAGACCTGGTCAAGGTGATAATTTACCAGGTCTAATTAATGTCCTACTGAAACAACTGATGATGTCATGATTCCTGAAAGAACTTACGGTAACGGGCAGTTGGGATGCTGATGATGATGATGGTCTGAACTCTGCAGACACGTGCAGCACAGATGTTACAGATGTTATGGCTCATTGCAAAGTGGACGGAGATCACATTTAGTGACAAGTCCAGATTTAACTTGTACACAGCTGGTGGTCGTTGGCGTTTGTACCATCGCCACGGAGACCGCTATCCTGCCGCATACGTCCAGGAAGTAGATCGTTTGGTGGTGATGTCATGATGTGGGGGGGCCACTGCTAATGAATGACGGTCAGAGCTTGTCCAGATCCACGGCCATCTGTCTGCAAAAGAATGCGATTCTGCAAAGCAAACCGATTTAGAGCCCCCAACCATGCAACACGCAGTTCCACTTCCAGGATCTAACCACACACACCTGAGCATCTCCACCCAGGGCTTGAGATCTATACCTGTGAACTCCTTACAGTTACACTACAGTGCTACACTAATGTTGGAAGGTCAGCACAGCTTTTCCAGTCTTTTTCTGCCCCCGTCCCAACGAGACGTGTTGCTGGCATAAGACTCACAATAAATTGCAGCAGTTGGGTCTCCTGCTATACCTCTTGTGGGTTCTCTCAGTAAGACAGCAGCGATGATGACGTTTAGAACAGGTTTTCATTTAACACAAATAATAAATGTAAACTTAGCTTCACTAACAAATACTTAAATAATAAGAGTTCTTCAGTTCTTCACACAAAACACCTGGAATAATTAATGCTCTCTCCTTACTCTAACACAACAAGGCTGCCACACAAATATTTACAAAAATCAAAGTAGACGAGGAACAACTTTAGAGATATTGTCTTTATGCTGTTTTCAGTTGAACTGAATGTTGAAAAGGTTTAGGGAACTATGCTGCGTTATGAATGTTTTACAGAGTCCCAACTGTTCTGGAATCAGGGTTAAATAAATAATGATAATAAATAAAACAGTGGATAAAATGAACAGAAATAAAATTTTACGTCCAACGTAATATTTCAAAGTTAAGTTTTCACAGAGGGCTGTTTAAACTGCCAAAATAATAAATAAAAGCTCACGTTTGATTATTTGATTTTATCCAATTGATTAATATCAGCCTCTGCTCTGATACAGTGGTTTCCTTGTGTGGGTTCCAGGGGGTGCTCAGCAAAAACAGGGAATATTTTCACTAATTCCATCCATAAGTTACACAACAAAATGTACAATAATATTGGTCAAGGGTTTGATGCACTTTCTGAAATAAAACAAACTCCTCCTATCAAATGGAGTTCTGTGTCTGACCTGTGTGGGTTTATGGGTTCTTGACATGAAACTCTTTGGGGAGCACTGCTCTAGAAAACTGCTGCTCAGAGATGTGTGCTAGAAAGAGTGTACATGTTATTTATCCATGTGGTCCCCGATCAGTTTGGCATTAGCAGCTTCCTGCAGCCCATGAATGAAACTGGATGTGAAAACTTTGCTCAAAAGAAGAAACAAGATCCAGGAAATGAAATACTGAAGCAGATCTTAATTCCAGTTAACTTTAATTATCAAATGTACATCATCTCAGGGTTTAAGTTCACATGAAAAGCCCCATTACCTAATACAAAAGCAGAAGTTGTTTTTGCCATATAAAAATCCTTTCAACCTTTAAGTATCTCAGTTAGTAATGATCAGGCAACAACATCCAGATAAGACAGAGATTTCTGCAGGATTTACACACAAACCTGACTTCCAATTTTCCTGCTCAGGTCTAAGTTTTAACATTTTATTTCTGGCATTTAATGCAGTCTGACAGTGTACTAGTAGAATACTTAGCTTCAGGCTTTACTATCAAACCTGAACCCTGGTCATCCAGCATAAAGTTAAAAGTGTGAAAAAGCAGCATACGGAACAGAAAACAGCGACAAACCTGAAACTCTAGGTCACAGTTAAGTAGTCTGTCGTCCAGTGCAGCAGCTAGCAGGGTGAAGGCAGCTTCAACGATTATTGATTCATAATGGCAACTTTATGTACTCACAAGATACTGGGAGCTAAGTTTCAGGAGCAAGAGATCAATAAACATCAGTAGTTGTGTCCCGTTTGATGCCTTTGGTTGGAACGAGTCCACTCTAAAGAAACATACTGACAATAAACCAAACTAGACAATTCCAGTTTTCTCCTTATTACTAAGATGCTGTCTTTTTTTCATTCACAGCACCTCATAATGTTGAGGAAAGTTGTGCACAGATAAGAAGCAGCTGGTAGAGAAGCAGCTGATTCAGGATGTAGACGTGGATCATTTGGCTCCCTGGTCCACAGACACCCTCCTAAGAAACCTCCAGGTTAATGGTGTCATGTTCTTGGATTGTATAACCTGAAGCAAAGTGCTGTGTAATTCCAGTTGTGTTTCTAAATGTGAGCATTTTAAAGTGACTCTGTTGACTCTGTTCATCTCATTCCAAAACCTCTCAACATTTAATTTTAACATTTTGGAAACACTAAACTGCAGTAGGACGTTCTCACCAATAAAAGGCCTCCTTCAGACCAAATTAAGCGCTGTGGCCAAAACACCAGTCTTTCTATTCATTCTGTGTGAGCAGTGTTTAGAGTGTGGTGATGAAGACGAAGAACTGAAGCAGATTAAACTTTTGGAGGAACCCAACCCAACGATCATAGACCCCTGCGATCAGACCAGCAGCATGGATGCTTCTGCAGTTTACAACTTGGTGCCTCCAACAACATTAAGCTGCCAGGAAGCTGCTCCATTTGGTCTGGATGAGGACACACAGCAATCTTTCATTGATAATTTCGGGGCAGCATTAACAACAGACGTGTTCTTTTTCTCAGTTTCCTTAAGGTCATTTCTTTTAATCATTTTCATTGCAGCTCCAGTTCTAGGCCAGGCTACATCTACCACCTGATTCACTGCAGAAAAAGCCTTCAGTTCGTCTTCATTCACAGATGGGATCACTTTCTCTTCCACTCAACCTCTGAGGGGATTTTAAAATGTGACTTTTACTTTTTTGAAGGGCAGACTGAAAAAACATTAACCGGTAAATCGATTATATCAGGGCACAAAATCCTTTAAACATTTGAAATGAACACGTGAAAATAAAAATTGGCACACAGAGCAGTGTTAAATGACTTGTTCACCAGACAGTTAGCAGAGCGGCTGACATCACCAATCTAAGAAGGACACAAACTGGAGGAGGAGTGACAGCACTGGTGCATTATGGGACAGTGACGTGGAAGGGTGAGCCAGGGACATGGTCGTCACCCCACTTGACCACTAGGATGTAGTTGCCCCTCTCTTTCAGCAGGTAGCTCACATTGTACTGCAGGTTGCCCAGGTGTTTGACCAGGACCTCCTCACAGGGGACCTGAGGACCATGCACACCCACCAGGAGCATATTCTTACCTGGGAAAGGAGGCAAAGATAAGTAAAGTATCCAAACAGTGTTTTTAAAAGTGTTCAAGGTGTGTGTCATAACCCATTTCAGTTTGTAGTTTCAGCTACCAAAATATTTTAATCAGAACCAATCAAAATGTGTCTGTAGCTTTAAGGTTGGGTTTCGTTTCGCTCTTTAACTTTTCTTTCTCTGCAGAAACTCATTTCAGTTGTACTCTTATATCAGTGTCTTTGAGCAAGATGTTAAACCCCAGTTTGAGCCAAGTATCTGTTCCACTGGTGTGTGTGAATGGGTGAATGCTGGCTTGTAAAGCTTTGACTAGTCAGTCAGACTAGAAAGGTTCTATATAAGTACAGTCCATTTAGCTTTTTACCACTCCTTACCAGCTTTGCTGCAGTCGACGGAGAAGCTGCTCCTCTGGCCCACAAAGGCCTTGCTGAGGCCGGGGCCTCGGCTCAGCACCTTGCTGGCATCGGAGTCGACTGTTCTGGGCATGGCACTCTGAGTGAAGCTGCTGCTGGAGGCCCTCACTGCCGGATCCACAGTCAAGGTAGACGTCTCGCTAGCATTGGTCACATTCACCAGCCGAGGCCCTAGTGTATAATAGGAGATAATCATTTTTTAATTAACTTTATTGTGGTAGATTTTACAAACTTTTCTAAACCATCTACAGAGCAGGAGAGGAAAAACAGGACTTTGTTAAAACCTGACATCTCTGCTCCTACTTTATAAAGTACTGCTATCCGACATTTCCCAGAATGCCATTAAACAACCAACCATAAATTTACCAGAGGCCTGTGCTATGAATGTCAACATACCCAGTATATATTTGTTATCTGGCTTCAGTAAAAGCAACAAACACACTCTGGATGAGAGGTCACAGGAAGGTGATTATCACCTCCATTAGTCAGCCCAGGTTTTCTTAATGCAGTTTATGTTCACCTATAAAAGGTGGTTTATTGATGATGGCAAACATGGACAAGTCAAGTGAAGGACTCCCTGAGCCGTAACAGTATGAGCATTTACTTCCATTAACATCACTAGAACCAGAACAGCGTTTACTAAGGTTTGATGAAATAATGATGGCTGTGGAGTAACTACTGATGTGGTGTGTCCACCACCTGCAGGGACAGGCTTTGAGGTCAGCTGCATTGCATGCTGGGTAGCAGGGAAGGGAGGGGACCTGGACGTGCCAACTCTTGGCATTGCAGGCTGGTCCTAGGAATGTGGACTGTCATCCCCAGTGTGGAAAGAATAAGGACTGGTGCAGGAGGTAGAATGGTACCAACTATAGAAGTACAGCAGGGCCCACCTCCACGCATAGTGCTGGTCCTGGAACTAAACTCCTAGTGTCTGATCACGTTTGTTATACTCATGGACAGGATCCCAAGGCGAAGTCAGGCTGAGGACAGTGTCTGCTTTGGGAACCTAAGAATTGCATCTCTACTTTTTGCAGATGATGTATTAATGTTGGCTTCATCGGTCCGACATCCTCAACCGAGTGTAAAGTGGACGGCATCAGAGTCAGCACCTCCAAGTCTGAGGCCATGGTTCTGCTCCCTATGGGTTGGGAGTCAGTGATATCATCTTCTTTGTAATAGTCCCTTTAATTGTTAGTATAAACAGCTGGTCTATATTAGATGATGGGGTGAATAATTTGTCCCATTCTGTATGTTTCTGTAAATAATGTCTCAACTGGAGGGACCTAAAATATTTCTGGAGAAGCTGTTTAATAGACTTCAGGTCGCTCCCATCAAATAACTGACCCAACAGAATCAGCCCTTGTTCTGCCCATATTCTTCAACCTGTATCTATTTTTAATGGAAGACAGTCACTGTTGTGTACAGTCTTTGTTGCTCTGGATGCTGACGTGGGGAGTCTTAACTTTTTCCTCACATTTGATCATATTTTTAGGGTGGTTATGCTCTGATCTGTTCTGCTGTACAAAGATAAGATGAAGCAGTTCTGAATGGAACAATGAACGACTAAACAGAGGCAGGAATCAGACAAACCTCCCTAACACCTCCCACTTCACCTGTGACTTTGGCCTTGAAGGGACTGCCTGTGATGTGGTTGGGTCCTCCATATTTGATGCTGATCAGGTAGTTTCCAGGGGCCATGGGAGTGTATTGCACCTTGTAACCCTCTGGAACCTCCTGGCAGTCCATCTTGACCTTGGATGGACCCTCTATGGTCACGGCCAACGCCCCGGGGCCCGCCTTAGTGTTGTTAATGATGAACTCTGACTGGGTACCTGGAAGATTCAAACAGTGTTGTGATCCTTCTATTTAACTAAATAATGTGATCTTTAATAAAGATGATCTTCCGGTCAGGTGAACAGACAGGTAACCTACCTGTCGTGCCTCTCTCCAGTCCGGCTCCATATGCTGAGACCAAACCAGGCTCTCCAGTCTGTCCTGGCTCCCCGACTCGAACCTGGAAAGGACTTCCTGGGATGTGGGAGCCATTGAATTTGACGTCGATGGAGTGGACGCCATTCTCCCTGGGGATGAACCGGACAGCGTACTTGTCTGGAGGACAGGACAGCGAACACATATCAAACATTTGAGACTTTTGTGGTGTTTGTGAAGAACATCATTTGTTGCCTTAGAAAAGACACAAACCTCTCTCCAGCTCGGTGACGACACACTCCTCCAGAGCTCCAGAGGGGCTGTGGACTTTGGCCGCCAGCTTGCCCTGAGCGCCGTTGAGACGCACTGCAAATGATGCTGGATGATTCACCTTCAAACCAGACTCCTACAGAGGAGGGACACAGTCAGTCAGTGCACAGAGACACACACTTTCACAACAGGGATGAAAACAGACAGACACACGTATACGAGAAGAAGGTGCTGAGTTTAGGCCCAGGACCACCATCCCCCTTCAGTTTCTACTCCACCATCCAGTCCGTTCTACTGCTACCATCTCTCTCCATGTGGTTTACTGACCGTCCTCTAGTCTTACCTGAGCCCCTGTTGGTGCAGCTCCAGCAGACAGCAGCAGACGGCCACAGTGTTAGAGAGCACTAAGACACAGTGACAGCGTACTACAGCCTTATGGTGTTATAGTACAGTCTTTACATGAGGGGGAAATAAATCTGATGGTTTACAACAGCTGTAAACTAATGATTTTACCAGCTGTCAATTGTTACATTCTGAATAAAGATTTGCCACTAAAATATGTACTGGATGGAACATTTGGTCGATAAACTATCTAACGGGAGACTGTTGTAAATGACCTCGAATGTTTCTTTAGCATTTCTCTAATAACATCTTACGTAATGGCAGTTGGCATGTACGCCAATACTGGTGCTACTGTGTGGTCCCTGAATGCATCATCAGGATGGACCACATGGACTGAAACATCTATCACTGTTTATTGTGAGAAATATAAATTATTTTTACAATGATTTGAAGGTTGTATTTTAGAGGCTAGAGTGAAGAGTTGATGTTTTAAAGGTATAAATAACGTCTTTTCAAATTAATTTGGGTTCTGAAGACTTGGATTATATCATACAAGCTGTATGGAATTTTATGTTCATTTTCAGTTGTTTTTTAACGTTTAAAAAATAAGTCTTCATCTTCTTCGGTTGTTTAGGAGAATGCTGCTGCGATGTTTTACTGTGAAGCTCCAGAAATGAAACTTCCCCTGCCTCCATCAGCGTCGGGGGGAATAGATAAAGTTAACTTAAACTTTTTGGTGTTCCTTTAAGAACCAAGCCAGCAGTATTTGACTGTACTATAAGACCCAGATGGAACCAACACCTGAGAACAGAGCAGAGCTTCGTCTACATCTACAGACAAACTACAGCCTCAAACAAAAGGACAGCAGGAGGTCTGATGTGGGCCGCCTCCATCCGCCGTAGCTAGGCAACCAGGGGAGCAGACGATTCTGATGATGAAGACGATGATGGTCCTGTTAAAAGCCTTTAAATGAAACACAAGAGAAACACCAGCAGTTCCACACCAGACAGAAGAGGGATGACCAGAGCCAGGCAACCAGTCAGGAGACCAGACATGACCAGTCTGAGAAGCAGGGATGACATCACTGAGTCCAACAGTGGTGAAGTCTGTGTGTCTCACAGAACTGTGGTTAGAAACCGTCAAAGAAACTGACTTTGTGAAGCTACCATTATGTCCTGAGGGTGGCGCTAACGGGAACCTTAGAGAGAGCAGATCCAGAGAGAACCTCTTCTATGACTGCGAGATAGTAGTTTTACCATATTATATAAAAACTGCAGACGTTATGGAGGGTGGGGCCCGGATCAGGTATGCTAAACAAAACCTTGGCAGAGGTATGTGATCTACGGAGTGCCAGAAAGTGAAAAAGAAAACCTTAAAGTTCCTTAAAAAGTCCTTATTTGTTTGTTAGAACCTGAGTTTTTCTTTAAAATAAAAGAATAAAGGATGATTTTAGACTGTCAGTGTTGTTTCCTTTGCCGCCTCTCTCAGACCAAAGTGTCACAAAGAGAAAGAGTGTTTGCCTGGCTGTGGTCACATCCATCAGAGGCCAGTTGCATAAAGAAAATTCTGATCTGTACAACTATAGAGGGTTGGTCTGGTCTCTAAGGTTAGCTTAGCCTGATGTTCAATATCCAAAAATAGAATGTTGTTGTTGCAGTGGAAAAGGCTGAAAACATGTTTCAACATGATGTATCCTATAAACCAGCTGTGAAGTATGATGTTAGGTTACAGATGGGCTTAAATCTGGGTCTTTAAAGTGGATTTCAGGGCAGTCAGAGACTCCATGCTGCTAACCTGTCACTCACCAGAAATGTAAAGAATCTAAATGAACAAGTTGAAGCCAGTTCATCTCTGTATGAAATGAAATCCAACCCAACCTAACTAGGCATCACATTTTTATGCAACTGTGCCCCAGAGCCCCTGAGCAAGGCAGGGCAGGCTGGGTGTGGTGGTGTCCCCTTATGCCTCACCTGAAGGCCGGCAACAGTGAGGCGGCGAGCGTCATTTGCCGGAGCAACAACAGGGACCAGGTAGGGGCTGTCAGGTATGTGCCGGTCGTTGAACTTCACTGAGATCTCATAATCACCTGGAGAAGAGGAGGAGGAGGAGGAGAGTGACTCAGAGACTAAAACAGAACCAGGAGCCAACAGTCATCAGGTCAGTCGTGTGGTTTCTCTACCGGGCTCCTGAGCGACGTACGACACGCCGCAGGATCCGTCTTTACGGTCGTCGAAGGAGATCTCCGCCCTGCTTGGTCCTTCCACAGCGATGGCCAGACCGCCGGCGCCCGCCTCCCTGGTCCAGATGCTGAACTCAGCTGGTGAGAGAAGAACAAGGACAGATAGATTACAATAAACAAAACACAAACTCTGAATGTATTCCATACAGAATCACACATACATGATGTGTCTCTCTGTGTGGCATCCAGCCTCACTGGATCCTACTGAAGACGTAAATCTTGTTTCACCACGTCTAAAATCAAAAGACTTTCTTTTTCTTTCCCCTCTACCATCACAGCTGGACGGAGGTGATGTCATCACACACCAGTTCTCATAAGAGCTGAGAAAATGGATCTCAGTGATTGTGTGCAGGGAGGGGCGAGGACTACGGAGCAGTTGATTGCATTTTGAGGCAGATCTGGATCCAGATCCAGGATTTTCTTCTTTTTTTCCCCTTCAGGGTTCCGTTGTGAGATGAAGACGTAGTTGTCAATAAATAAGATTAAGCACATTTAATCAACTAATATGTATGATTATGTATTATTTATTTAAGTTCATTGTTATTTTTGCTATTTAAAGTAAAATATTAAGATATGGCTGTTTCAGGTTGAGCTTCTACTTTTGGTATGTTTACCATGTAAATAATTCTATTTTATGTGGATGAATGTTTAACAGTCCTCTAGATGATTTTTAAAGTCATCGATGTCTCTGATAAACATTATTTTTGTTGGGATTCGGTCTGAAAACTCCTGTTTGCTCCAGTTTGAATGATAATGGATGTTTTAGTTTGTTTCTGTTTTCTAGTGATTTTATTTTTATTATACAAAATAGAAATCGAACCATTTCTTTCTGAGAAGAATCCAGTGAACATACAGACCTTTTGGTTCTGAAATGCAGCTGAGTGTTAGACAATAATCAGTGTAACGTCTGTGTTTGTGTACCTGGCTCTCCTGCCAGAGCTCCCTCCAGTCCTGGACCTCCTGCTCTCACCTTGGTGGCCCCGCCCTCACCCAGGGGCCCCACAGTGAACTGGAACGGGCTGCCCGGCACATGCACACCCCTGTACTTCACGCTCACACTGTGCACACCCATCTCTGTGGGCACGAAGCGCACAGAGTAGGCGTCGTCACCCACGGCGACCAGCTCGGCAGGCTGTCTGGCTCCAGAGGGGGACATGACCTCAGCAGTGACCTCACGCATGTCAATCGCTGCAAAGACAGAGATTCATCACTTTTTTGTGTATTTGTTGGCTTTAACTAACCTCATCCTGTAACCCTTTATTTATATTCCTCAGCATGTTTTTACACTAATAACATTATTACTGATATTGTGATATGAGAAAAGTTACTGCTGTATTTTGTATTTTTGTTTTATCATTTTATGTCATTTTGATTCAGTGAAAACAGAATTGTGTCTAAAACAACGCTGCTGGAAAATGACGGTCAGAATAATTTCTGAAATACTTAATTAGGCTGGCAGTGGAGGAAGTCGTACCAAGACTTTGTACTTCAGTAAAAGTAGCAACAGTACAGAGTAGAAATACTCCATTATGTTTATCCTTCTGGTAAAAATCAAATCAAATAAAAAATAAATAAAGACACAAAGACTGGTGGTCAAATATTTTAAATCTAACCTCTAATGAGTAACCAGTCGTTGTCAAATAAATGTAGTGTAGAGTAAAATAGTTACCACTGAATAGGAATACCTCACGTCATCGATTATACTCACTGGAAGCTTGTAATGACATAAATGGACATAAACTAGACCAATCAGCATCTGCTTGCACCCACTGAGTTAGCTTTGGTCACAATCAGATAATGACACCAATCAACATTAAACTGTCATAGTATAAAGAACTTATGCATAAAATCTGAGTAAAGGTTTACATTGTTCTGCAATCATAACAGTGAGATCTGATTTTTATTAGAGTATCATCCAATATCATAGGATTAAGTAACTCTAGGTAAACAATCAATAATTCTAACAACAACTGCTAGGAATCTTTACAAGTAAACTATTCATCAGACAAATCTATAATCAAATCAGTATCATATAGACACAGCTGAATTTTAGGTTGAGCGACTTATCACAGATTCTTCCAGACTCATCAATGGTTTGATGAGAAAGATGTGACTCGTATGCTAGTGCTCTCATAGTTTCCTATGAGAGATTTGAGATGGAACCGTTAGACATCCAAACAGTGGAGTTCACTCATTATCCTCTCACCTCCACAAACATGTGGAGCTTCACAGTGAACCAGCTGCAGCGTTCTGCTAAACTGTCCAACAAATTCATGAGGAGGACATATCCTCCTTTCCTGTATGCTGTGGAGGAGACCAACCTTCAGTCACATTAAAACCATCTTTCCATGAAAAACTCAAAACATAAGACAGAAAAATCTAAATATCATCAGGGTTCATTTTAAGTGTGAGTTACACTCAGACAGACATACAGATGACATCACCCATCATTTCCTGGTCGGGGGATAAAAATCATAAATGACTCCAACAACAACAAACTGCTGAAGCCAGAGATCCCAAACTGACTGTTGAAGATATTCACAGCATGTTTACAGTGAAACCTTCATGTCGGCTCCAAGTCTGTGCTGCTAGATGAGATCAGCTGATCTGTGTGTGTGATTCAACCTCTGGTTAGCAAGTAAACACTGAGGCATGCAGAGATGGACAGTTCTCCCTGAGCCCATCTAGCAGCTCATGAACACACACTGTGACCCTTCCTCAGACCAGCTGCAGTGGTTTTAACATGCTCGAAACAAAGTCCCCACCTTCTTCAGTTGTTCAGGACAATGCTGCAATCAAAGCTGATCCCATCCTCAATTGACAAGGGGGTGAGCAGATTTCCTGTTCAGATGAATTGTCCCCCTGAGATCTTAAACACACACTCAAACACACACTGTAAGACACACCCTCCAAACCGGAACCTCCCACTGAACAGCGGCCATCAACAACCCAAGAACTCCTCGTTCCCCTGGATCTTCCTGCCAGCATCAGACCAGAGAGGCCGGAGATGAGGCGGACACCCCCAGGGTAGATGCTCTGATCCCGGACAATGGCAGAGGACAGAGACCCACAAGCTCTGGATCTTCCAAACCACCAGAGGGAGCAGTAGGAGCGGGAGGAGGTGTGAGAGAGGAGCTGCCGAGATAAGATCAGGAGGAACCAGCTCACTGGAGGGAGAGGAGGATGGAGAGGAGGAGGAGGACAGAAGGCAAAGAGAGGTGGAGGAGAAGAGGAAAGACAGGGACAGGAGGCGGAGGAGGAGTAAATAAGAAGAGGCTGAGGAGGAAAAGAGGGAGACATGATGGAAAAGGAGGAAGAGGGAAGAGACAAAAGAAAGATGTGAAAATAGAGCGAAAAAAGAGAAGGAGGAAGGGTGAGATAAAAGGAGGGAGGAAGAGTAAATGACAGACAAGGAGAAAAGAGATTAAGAACATGAAGCAGATAGAAACCAGAGAAACATCAGAGCATCAGACTGGAAACAGAGGAGGACCTCTGATGTGGTCCTGACACACCCATTTATGAGCTCAACAGGAGAAACTGCTGACTCAGGGGCGACATCTAGTGATGAAAGTCTGTATACAGGCCCAGTTTGACTTCAAACCAGTTTGAAAACCTTTACACCAGCTCAACGCTGACTGACACCGCAGACAGCCAATCAGTGTGTGTGTGTGTGTGTGTGTGTGTGTGTGTGTGTACCTGGTATCTTCAGACTGAGGTCACACACACTCCCCACGCTGGCCACAGAGGCCTCCTTCTGTCGCCTGATGATGCTCTCCCGGATACGACCCTCCCCCGTCACCCTCACTGTGAAGGGACTTCCTGTTGACAAACAGACATATTCCACCAGGATTCAATAAAACGCTTCTCTTCCCTCGGACAAAAAATAGAAATGCATTTTAAAAAATATTTAAAGTTAGTTGTTTATGTGTCCTGCTTCACTGTAAAGTCTGCTTTCAGTGTGATGTTCAATCATCCACATGAAATAAGAATAAAAAGTTCACTGTGGATTTTGTTCCTCTGATTTCCACATTTTAATGTAGCAGCTGAATGTCATTCATATATTTTATCAGTAAATTGGAACATCTTATTTCACTTTAGACAAGAGTACACAATGCAGAAAAACATGATTTATAATTATATAAATATATAATATATTATTCAAAGTAATCCATGGCAGCCCACACATTAACATAACACATTAAACATTATATAATAACACAATAATATAACACATATTACACATTAATTATATAATACAATATAACACATAAATCATTATACAATAACACATTAACATAACACATTAAACATTATATAATAATAATATAACATATTACACATTAAACATTATATAATAATAATATAACATATTACACATTAAACATTATATAATAACACAATATAACACATTAATCATTATACAATAACATATTAACATAAAACATGATATAATAACACATTAAACATGATATAATAACATTAATATAACACACGTTATACAATAACACATTAAATGTTATACAATAACACATTATACAATAACACATACGTTATACAATAACACATTAAACGTTATACAATAACACATTATACAATAACACATTAAACGTTATACAATAACACATTAAACGTTATACAATAACACATTAAACGTTATACAATAACACGTTATACGTTATACAATAACACGTTATACGTTATACAATAACACGTTATACAATAACACATTAAACGTTATACAATAACACGTTATACAATAACACATTAAACGTTATACAATAACACATTAAACGTTATACAATAACACATTAAACGTTATACAATAACACATTAAACATTATACAATAACACATTAAACATTATACAACGACACATTAAACATTGTATAATAACACATTAAACATTATACAATAACACATTAAACATTATACAACGACACATTAAACATTGTATAATAACACATTAAACATTATACAATAACACATTAAACATTATACAACGACACATTAAACATTGTATAATAACACATTAAACATTATACAATAACACATTAAACATTATACAATAACACATTAAACGTTATACAATAACACATTAAACATTATACAATAACACATTAAACGTTATACAATAACACATTAAACGTTATACAATAACACATTAAACGTTATACAATAACACATTAAACGTTATACAATAACACGTTATACAATAACACATTAAACGTTATACAATAACACGTTAAACGTTATACAATAACACATTAAACGTTATACAATAACACATTAAACGTTATACAATAACACATTAAACGTTATACAATAACACGTTATACAATAACACATTAAACGTTATACAATAACACATTAAACGTTATACAATAACACATTAAACGTTATACAATAACACATTAAACGTTATACAATAACACATTAAACGTTATACAATAACACATTAAACATTATACAATAACACATTAAACATTATACAATAACACATTAAACATTATACGACACATTAAACATTGTATAATAACACATTAAACATTATACAATAACACATTAAACATTATACAATAACACATTAAACATTATACAATAACACATTAAACATTATACAAACATTATACAATAACACATTAAACATTATACAATAACACATTAAACATTATACAAACATTATACAATAACACATTAAACATTATACATTAACACATTAAACATTATACAAACATTATACAATAACACATTAAACGTTATACAATAACACATTAAACATTATACAATAACACATTAAACATTATACAATAACACATTAAACATTATACAATAACACATTAAACATTATACAATAACACATTAAACATTATACAAACATTATACAATAACACATTAAACATTATACAATAACACATTAAACAAACATTATACAATAACACATTTAACATTATACAATAACACATTAAACATTATACAATAACACATTAAACATTATACAATAACACATTAAACATTATACAATAACACATTAAACATTATACAATAACACATTAAACATTATACAAACATTATACAATAACACATTTAACATTATACAATAACACATTAAACATTATATGATGCTCTGTGTTTACGCAGCATTGATCAGCTGTTCAAACACTGAGGATGACGTGTTTACGTTTTCCTGACAGGAAGTGTTAGTGTAAACAATGGCGTCTCTCTGAGAGGCAGGTGGAGGTAGCTTCATGCTGTAGAGTTGGAGGGTCAAACGGTTCCTGACTGACTCTGGAGGCAGCGGTTCATTCTTTTGCCAATCTCTCTCCCTTTAGTAGACTTAAACAAATCATGAACTTTATTCTACTTGTGGCAGATCAGAAAATGTATAAATATGTATTTGGTTTTAACAGCTACATGATTATCGCTGTATTTGTTTGTTGATGAATGTTATTGGTTGTTTTAATTGTTTGTTCAATGATGACTAGTTTTTATTTACAGATGATCAGAGTCTGACAGGTTTTAATGACTTTGGGTGAAGTTTCTGTTTTTCTGTTCTGTTTTTTTTGATGAAGGATTTTGATTCTACAACTTTAATAATATCCAGAAAAAAACGTGGAACCAGTGAAAGGTCGCTGTGTTTCTACCTGGGACGTGTTCCTCAGCGAATCGGACTGAGACGATGTAGTTTCCTGGTTCCGTAGGACAGTAGGTGACTCTGCAGGTCCCGTCCTCCATGTCGTCTGTCTGGATGTCCACCTTACTGGGACCTTCTATGGCCAGAGCCAAGCCGCCATAACCTGCACATAAGCACATGCATATACATCATTATTTCAGTAAGTTACATTTAGGACATTCAAACCTCTTACAGAGGAGTTAAGGTTGTTGGTGCAGGTTGGGTCGGGCTCTGATTTCACTGGTAAAGATACTGAAGTCCTGACTGGTACCCATGGATGATCCACTGGTGTGTTCAGAGGTTATCCACCTGAGAGGAGGCACCATGCATGGCAGCCTCTGCACCACAGTATGAATTTGTGTTAATGGGTGAATGCTGACTGATGCAGCATGTTTTCATAATAAAGTCCATTTTTTTAACACCAGTTGATTGTATTTAATACATTTTAAGGTTAAAATTCAGATTCAACAGATTATTTTGACTTTAAGGGCCAAAAGAAAACCTGTACATATGAAGCTGACAGCAGGAACTAACAGTTGACAGACCTCTGACATGTTTTCATGTCCCTGCTCTCAATAATTTACCCAGTGAGTAGAAAGCAAAATGAAACTTTGACTTAATGCACTCGTATGAGTCGGGGTTATCAGTTATTATTAGTCAAAAGGGAGCAGAGTGAGTGAACAGCCACATGGATAACACATTAGTACTGACCGGCCTCCCGTGTGTCGACCACAAAGCTGGAGGGGTTGAAGGTGTTTCCCTGGACGAGGCCGTCGCCGTGAACTTTGACCTGGCTGGCATCGCCGATCTCAGACTGGACCACCATGATACTGATGGGACTGTTAGCGACATGTCTGCCATCCTTCAGGATGCTGACCCGGTGTTCACCCACCTCCCTGGGAATGAAGGAGATACCTGAGAGGAAGAGGAGGAGGAGGAGAGGAGGAGGTGAGAAGAGGTAGAAAGATTGAAAATGTGGAGGGATTAAAGGTAGAAGTTTAAATAAGGGGTGAAACATAAAGGAGATGAAGGAGAGAAGGAAGAGCAGCATAAGGGAGAGGAAGGAAGGAGACATGGATGAGGAGGAGGTAAAGAAAATGAAGGAGAGAGCAGAAGAGTAATCAAGGAGGGAGGATTAGGGAGGATTGGGGAAGGAGAGGAAGAACAGAGGAAATAAGGCAAAGATTTAGAGAAGAACCAGATCATCATCATCAAATCAACATGAATTAATGTGTGTTAGTGTATATACAGTAAACTTGAGGTGAGCTACCGATGTGGTTGTTGGCCATCCTCTTCAGGAGGCAGGGCTCGTCGCGGCCGGATGGAGCCCGGATGCTGGCCGTCAGCAGACTCAGGTCCGTCTCATTGATGTCCAGAGAGAAGTCTGCTGCAGAGCCCAGTTTGACCTGAGAGCGGCGCTGGTTGTCCTCTGGAGCAAACACACAGGTCAGTATCCATGCTCTAAAATCTAACTCTGGTCAGTGTGGGACTGACTGACGATGACTGACTGAGCCTTCATCCTGTTTCTTCATCAGTTCTGAGGACCCTCTCTGCCTTCAACAGACTCAGGGAGGAGCGTTAACTTACTGGACCTCCTGTAATTTTAAATGGAGACCCCTGGTCTGAAGTGTAATCACATTCATTTATTACCTCCACCAAGGAGGTCATGTGATCGGTTCAATTTGTTTGTCTGTCTGTTTGTTTGTTAACAGGGTTATGCAGAAACTAATAGACAGATCTGCATGAAATTTTCACCACACATGGACCCTAGCATATCCTAGAGGTGATTACATTTTGGTGATGATCTGGTGAGAGATGGGACTGGTACTGCTGGAATAAGGGCCTGTGTCCACCAAAGCCTTTTTTCCCAGCTGAAAATACCAGGTGTTCTTCTGAAAACGTCCAGCTGGGGGCACTTCAGAGCGCTTTGGAGGTGCAGCGTTTGTCAGCTGAGGGGCTTTGGTTGCTATGATAATGAAAATCCGTGGAAGTAATTTGTGTCGCAAGTATCTAATTTTGCAGATAGTTTGTTTTATTAACAAATACTGAGTGTAAAAATGGCAGCACAAGGTAGAGGACTTGCTCTGGTCCTGGCTCTGGATGAAGGGAAGGCTGGAGGAGGTAGGGAGAGAGGACGGACCTGTAGGTCTATGTGGGTCCTGCCCCTCCTCCACTGTGATTGGATGGCTGGGTAAAAAGTGACAGTGATGAGCACAGCGTTTCACCCAAAGTGGAACATTTTTCAACTCTCAGCAACCAGAAAAAAATGCCAAACATGCAGAAAAGATGCTCAGCGCCTCGTCACGCTGCTGGTGTTTGTAGCATTGTGTGAATACACGACGCTCCCATTGATAATAATTAAAATAATACACTGACCTCAGGAAACAACGCTTTCATGGACACAGGCCCTAACAATTATGTGGAGGATTGCTGGGCCTTGGCTGAGGTTTGCGCTCTTGTTAAATATGTGGCCTTTCCTGTGGTTCATTTATTCTTGTCAACATGTATTTTTGAGTATGGAAATAATTAAAACAGGAGTGATCAGGAGAGAACATCACCCAAAAATCACTCAACAAATGCACCAGTGCTTCACATATCTTCCATTCCTCTGCTATATGCTTTGGAGAAGATGACCAACCCTCAGAGTCACCTCAAACAACATGTTTCCATGGAAACCACACAAAATAAAAGTAGTGTGAATTATATCTCATCTATAACTCAGCCAAAATGTCTTCAGTTGAACGGGGTTTGGAGCATTGATCACTAATGATCTGCTGTCAGTCTGGTGGTCTGCGTCTCACCGGTGATCCTGGCGGTGAACGGGCTGCCGGGGATGTGATCGCCGTTGTATTTGACCAGAATGTTGTAGTCTCCGGGCAGAGTGGGCAGGTAGCTGACGCTGCACGTCCCGTCCTTGTTGTCCACACAGCTGATCTCTGCTTTGGACGGACCCTCGATGGCCAAGTCCAGACCCCCTGGACAGACAGACAGACAGCAGACTGGTACTTCTACCTGAAGGAGGACTAAATACAAAAAAAACCAGAACATTTGTGTCCAAGGACATAACTTCCTGTAGGTGACGTACCTTCAGAGGCGTCCTCTGTGAAGACGGTGAATGTGGCCGTCTTGTTAGCGATGCCGTAGCTCAGACCAGGACCGTAGGCTGTGACACTGGGACTACTGGCGTGGTTCACATAGAACTGGAGGGGAGACTCTGTCGACATCAATACAATGAAAACAGCATTAAAACTGCAGGTAGAACCAGGCACGGCACCACAATATAAGTTTCCTTCCTTCCTTTGATAGTTTCCAACTGTTCTGCTAAAACAGAAATGAGGACACAAGTGTGTCTGCTTGGTTGGGACATTTTTATTTCTATCTTAAAAGATTTCAATGCACAGATATGGGGGGGGGTGCAGGTGAGTGTGTGTGTGTTCATGTTGTCTGTGATATTGGTTAAAATGTTATGTTCTTTTGTTTGATGTTATAAGGAGTATAAAAAACAAGAAAATATTCAGACCTAGTGTCATCACTACTCCTCCCAGTGTCGTCCCACTACTCCTCCCAGTGTCGTCCCACTACTCCTCCCAGTGTCGTCCCACTACTCCTCCCAGTGTCGTCCCACTACTCCTCCCAGTGTCGTCCCACTACACCTCCCAGTGTCGTCCCACTACACCTCCCAGTGTCGTCCCACCACTCCTCCCAGTGTCGTCCCACCACTCCTCCCAGTATCCTCCCACCACTCCTCCCAGTATCCTCCCACTACTCATCCCAGTGTCGTCCCACTACTCCTCCCAGTGTCGTCCCACTACACCTCCCAGTGTCGTCCCACTACACCTCCCAGTGTCGTCCCACCACTCCTCCCAGTGTCGTCCCACTACTCCTCCCAGTGTCGTCCCACTACACCTCCCAGTGTCGTCCCACTACACCTCCCAGTGTCGTCCCACCACTCCTCCCAGTGTCGTCCCACCACTCCTCCCAGTATCCTCCCAGTATCCTCCCACCACTCCTCCCAGTATCCTCCCACCACTCCTCCCAGTATCCTCCCACCACTCCTCCCAGTGTCGTCCCACTACTCCTCCCAGTATCCTCCCACTACTCTTCCCAGTGTCGTCCCACCACTCCTCCCAGTGTCGTCCCACCACTCCTCCCAGTATCCTCCCACCACTCCTCCCAGTGTCGTCCCACTACTCCTCCCAGTATCCTCCCACTACTCCTCCCAGTGTCATCCCACTACACCTCCCAGTGTCGTCCCACTACACCTCCCAGTGTCGTCCCACCACTCCTCCCAGTGTCGTCCCACTACTCCTCCCAGTATCCTCCCACTACTCCTCCCAGTGTCGTCCCACCACTCCTCCCAGTATCCTCCCACCACTCCTCCCAGTATCCTCCCACCACTCCTCCCAGTGTCGTCCCACTACTCCTCCCAGTATCCTCCCACTACTCTTCCCAGTGTCGTCCCACCACTCCTCCCAGTATCATCCCACTACTCCTCCCAGTGTCGTCCCACTACTCCTCCCAGTATCCTCCCACTACTCTTCCCAGTGTCGTCCCACTACTCTTCCCAGTGTCCTCCCACTACTCCTCCCAGTATCGTCCCACTACTCCTCCCAGTATCCTCCCACTACTCTTCCCAGTGTCGTCCCACTACTCTTCCCAGTATCATCCCACTACTCCTCCCAGTGTCGTCCCACCACTCCTCCCAGTATCGTCCCACTACTCTTCCCAGTGTCGTCCCACTACTCCTCCATAAATGGTCGATGCTAAATGTCTCATGAATATACTGACGTTGTTAAGGAGCCTTTGTTGGACTATCAGTGACAGCCAATCAGAGAGCTAGAATTAGCAGCTACGGTGTCACCGTTTGAGTGATCAACAAGGTTGGTTGAGATTCTCTGGTGTTACTTGCTCAGAGCTCATGTTGATGTTGTGCAGTGTGTTAATAAAACACGTTAAAGGACAAGTCAGCTGTGTCTCCAGCAGTTTGTCTGACAGAAGCATGTGGTGGATGGTGAACAGGGTTGGATCAAACAACCAACTGTTGCAGAGTCAAAGAGAAGGTCAAAAACACACAGCTGAAAAAGATAGATGGAATGGTTCCTAAAATTCAGAACATGTTTTTATCAACCAAATATTCTGCTTCTGTCCATATTTGTTGGTTTTTAGCCTTTAAAAACAACATTTTGACTGCAGTCAGAAACTGTTTGACACACAGAGGAAAAGTCTCACCTCCTGACTGATACACAATGCTGACATTCAATTAAAGATGGAACAAATAATTCAACCATATCTGCATCAAACAATATAATGACATTACATTACATTTACATGTTATAACACATAAATATAGACTATATCCACCATCAGAGGCAGGCCTATACATTATGACATATATATGTGCTGATGTGTGTTTTACATTCATCTGTGTTTTTACTTCTGACTGAACTTTATTTAGTGATAAAACAAAGATGTTTACACACATTTCACCCCCGTTTATGCTACTTTTTTGTGTGCAGCAACCTTTAGAAATGAGGCCCCTGATGTCTCAATTTCACCTTTCTAACCCCAGTCATGAGCTGTGTGTGTCTGTGTGTGTGTGTGTGTGTGTCTGTGTGTGTGTGTGTGTGTGTCTGTGTGTGTGTCTGTGTGTGTGTCTGTGTTCACCTGGGATGTGTGTGCCGTTGTATTTGATGTGCATCTCATGCAGGCCGGCCTCAGTGGGGGAGTACTGCACTGTGACCGTCCCATCCAGGTTGTCTGAGATGAGTGGCTGAGCAGATTTACCTGAAGGCATCAGCACCTCACCTGTCGGAGAGTCTGGGCGTTAGAAGTCAGACGGTGATGATATGGTGCTATTAATAGGTTAGTGGAGGTTTTGTTTCCTGTGCTGTTTGTTACTTTTTCTCATTTTAAGGACAAAACGTGTGAACGTGAAATCACCATGGTAACAGACTAGATGAGGATAGGTTCTATTAGAGTATTCTAGTAGAGCATTAACAAACATCTTTGACCTACATTTCAACTGTAAGGAGCTTCCAGGTTAATATTATAGCTGGACTCTTCACATAAAAACTTACATGTTTAACATCTTCGATGCTTTTTTTCTTGTAAAATGCCCAAAACAAAACATTATTTCACTGTTCGCCTTAACAAAGTACAGACTCACCATTGCCCCTAGAGCCCAACAGGAGAACAAACATGACACACGTGTCCTGTTGGTTCCAGCTGATCCATTCTCCATATGTGAAAATAACCTTTTACATATTGAATCATCATAAAACAGACTCAACCTACATTTTTCAAATCAATATAAAATGTTTTCAATCATTGAAATATAGTTCAATACTATGAAATTTATTGAATAATATTGGAAATGTAAAATTACAGTGTGTATGTGTGTCTGTTTGTGTGTTGGGGGAGGGGGGGGGGCTTTGGGAATTGGTTTTTAAAAAATTAGGAACTTAACATTTCATTTCTGATGTTCCCATCAGGTAAATGTTAGCATGCTAACATGCTAAACAAATAAAGTGAACGTGGGAAAAACTTGTATCTGAATTAACACCAGCATGTTAGCATTTCCATTGTCGCTAGTGTTAGAATTCCATTAAAAGATATTCTATAAAAACCACTGCTAATAAAAAACACTTTTGTAATGAAGGTTTCTTTTTCGCCTGTCCTCACATTAACACATACACTATGTAGCATTACCAGGAGGAAAGGACCCATCTGGAAATGTTCAGAAATGGCCCCTAAGTCTGATTGTGACTCTGGGAGATTCAGACATGAGGCCAACATGTAAAATCACATGTATGTAATGAGGGGCGTGTCTGAAGGGGCGTGTCTGGTTAGCTTTCTGTGGGAACATCCAAACACTGCCAACACGAACAACTTAGCATCTCTGACACAGCACTGAGTTCACCAGTCTCTCACCAGTGATTTCTCCTTTCCTGAAGGAGAAAGGTATCACCATGTCGAACGGTCTGAAGCCACTTCCATCCACGCTGCTGCTGATTGGCTGGTAGTTGTCTGATGTCACCTGGAGAAGACAGAGTTTAACGTATCTATCCAACTCTGAAAAAACAACTTCCTGTCCGCCTCCTCGACCTGCATAAGAAACATGTTGTTGCTTCATCCCAGCCCCGCTCACAGAGGCATCCTGGGAAGTGTAGTACAATGGGGCAGGAAGGAGGAGGAATAAGAGGATGATGAGGTGGCTCCGTGATGAGTGCACAGAGAAAGAGGAGAGAGAAACCGCCAACCTGGAGAAGAAAATATCCTCAAACACCCGTAACCATAGCCGTAGGTATTTTATTTCAGTCTCATTATTAGAGGTTTGCTGTAATCCCATTGGATGAGACAAAAAGAGAAGTGATGACGTGGAGGAGGTAGAGCGACTGAACAAGTATACTTTAGAGTGGAGAGAGAGAGGTCAGGTTTTAACCAGCCAATCACCTGCAAGAGAGGAGCAGCGTGTGTGTGTGTGAGTGTGTGTGTGTGTGTGTGTGTGCGTGAGGGCTGTATCGAATAATTTTAACCTTCAAAGCTGCGGTCATAACATTGACAGTCAAATATAAATCTATTTATTCTGTATAAACCTGGCAGATTAGGCGACATTACTATTATTTAATATTATCAGTATTATATATTATCAGTATTATATATTATCAGTATTATATATTATCAGTAGGATTAGATTCCAGTGTCGGTTTGTTTCTGATGTGTGATCCAAAAACTCCAGACTTGTAAAACCCAAAACTAAACTCACTTTGAGAAACATTCATTTAACAAAACAATCTGTTCCGTCCATTTAGTTGGTGTTTAGCATTTCAAAAACATTTTCATTGTGGTCACACAAAGGGCAGCACCATAAATCATAAACTAATCCTCAGAATAATCTGTTTGGTCCTGAAGCTGCAGCCTTTGATTACTGACAAACTGAATGTAGGAACATTCACTGCTGAACTGACAACTGTCCACCACACTAAAACCAGACCTCTACCCCAGAAATCACCTGTAAGAACCTGCAGCTACTGTCTGTTCCATACAGAGTCAGGAATGAATCACTGACCAAACACACGTCATCACACACCATCCTGTTCTTTAAAAGCTAGTCTTATAACCTGACGCTAACGCTGTTACAGGAAGTTACTCACATTAAAAGATCTAATGGAAACATTCAGTACAGCCGTAGATTATGTGTGAATCATATAATAGCACATATTATGTTCAAGTTAATGTGTGTAAATACTGTAAGTAACCCCGTGTGTGTGTACTGATATGTATATAGTGTGTGTGTGTGTGTGTGTGTGTGTGTCTGCTTGGGCTACCCAGGGCTGGAAGCCAGCTCCAGGGGCGGCGGCCTGCTGTAGAACCGTCTGCTGTTGCATCATGGGTACCTCATCAGTAACCTGAAGACATGACAGTAAGATTAACATGTGACCACACACAGGACAGACGCTGCAGTGGGATCCTGGTCAGTGACCTAAAGACATGAACAAGGTTAAAGTTCATCTGTCGTTAATAAACCTGACTTAAACATGAATTAACTGATTCTGGAGATGGGAACATCACAGCTATAAGACAGTGGAGCTTTTCATCACACTGAACTTCAGCAGCTCTACCACAATGATTATGTGGGGTAGAAAACACAAAAAGACAGTAGTACTACCTCTAAATACTGAACCTCTGTCAGACCTCCAGTAAACTGTCATCATCTCATGTGACTCTAATCAAGCTGTAATCAACCTCACCACCACTTTGAAGGGGCTGCGTGGGACGTTTTCCCCTCCGAAGCGGACGTAGATGACGTAGTTCCCTGGTGCTGGCGCCGTGTAGAAGATGTCGAAGGTGCCGTCCTCGTTCTCCAGCACCTCCGCCTCCACCTCGCTGCCGTCGGGCTGAACCACAACACAGCTCACGTTCCCCTTACCAGCACCCTTAGTATTCACCACCAGGCCCAGCTCCTCCCCAATAGTCACCGTGGGGCCCACCCCGGGACCTGGGAGGGGGAGGGGGAGATCTTATTCAACTTTTTTTGTTTTCCAAATGTTAAAAATTTCTTAACATTCACGTTTTTCGTCAGTGGCCACGTACCGGTGACGGTGCACTTGCTTGCGTCTCCAGTTGCCGTGGCACGGACTCTATAAGGTGAGGCAGGGATGTCGTCGCCGCCATACTTTATGACTATAGTGTAGCGACCTGTGCGGTCGGGGATATAAGAAACTCTGTATGTACCGTCCCCGTTGTCATGGATACTGGGCTGCTTAGGTTTGCCATCCTGATCCTGAAGAGGAGGAAGATGAGTGGACGGTTAAAGTGTGACGTCTTCTTTCATCGGTTTATATCATGATTGTGTGTTACTGACAGTGATGAGTACGCTCAGTTGGCCCTGGCCGGCGTCCTTGGCATCAATGTTGAATTCAACGGGGAAGCTGGCGGGGACGCCACTGGTTAGCCCGGGGCCACTGGCTCGCACTTTACTGGCATCATGAGTCGGCAGAACCCGAAACTTGAAAGGACTGAGGAGATGACATAAACACAACAGACACTTTTTTGCTTTTAATGCATTTATAAATTCAGGATCCAGTCATCATTACAGACTCAATATTTCATTAACTTTGAATTTTGGGCAGCTCACGGGCAGACTGGGGTACGGGCAGACTGGGGTACGGGCAGACTGGGGTACGGGCAGCCTGGGGTACGGGCAGACTGGGGTACGGGCAGACTGGGGTACGGGCAGACTGGGGTACGGGCAGACTGGGGTACGGGCAGACAGACTCGGGTATGGGCAGACTGGGGTACGGGCAGACAGACTCGGGTATGGGCAGACTGGGGTACGGGCAGACAGACTCGGGTACGGGCAGACAGACTCGGGTACGGGCAGACAGACTCGGGTACGGGCAGACAGACTCGGACCGACTCGGGTACGGGCAGACCGACTCGGGTACGGGCAGACCGACTCGGGTACGGGCAGACCGACTCGGGTACGGGCAGACCGACTCGGGTACGGGCAGACAGACTCGGGTACGGGCAGACAGACTCGGGTACGGGCAGACAGACTCGGGTACGGGCAGACAGACTCGGGTACGGGCAGACTGACTCGGACCGACTCGGGTATGGGCAGACCGACTCGGGTACGGGCAGACTGACTCGGACCAACTCGGGTACGGGCAGACCGACTCGGACCAACTCGGGTACGGGCAGACCGACTCGGGTACGGGCAGACCGACTCGGGTACGGGCAGACCGACTCGGGTACGGGCAGACCGACTCGGGTACGGGCAGACCGACTCGGGTACGGGCAGACTGACTCGGGTACGGGCAGACTTTGGTGTGGTTCGACGTGTTGTGACAGAAAGAGAATCAACTACAGGATTCCTGATAGCAGATATGTGATCTTAGCATGACTACACTCAGAGCTCACACCTCCAATGCTACAGTCATCTAACCTAAACATCAGAAACAGCTGAGATAATGCAGAACAGATGTCATATCGGTGAAAGAAGAAAAATGAATCTGGCTCCACCATAATAGAAAGTCATATTTTAGTTCATAACTCAAACTACTGATGATAAACATGAGTCCAAACACTAGGAGGAGGTTTCCAGGGTCAAGGAATGAGGTGGTATAACTTAATTTGGCGTGAGGCCCATCCGCATGCAGTGACATCATCCTGGTGACATCACATAGTGTGAGCTATGTCCTGGGTGAAATGATACAATAATAGATATTTGACACTGTCATTTGAAATAGAACCAGATCCAAAATTAAAAGCAACAATGAATCATTTTTTTCCCAGAACAAAGGAACTGAACCACAGGTATGAAACAGTCCTGAAGGACACTCCTGCTAAAATGACCCTGATGTTGGCACTCTGTACTGCAGTACTGCTCTGTACCTGCGGGGGACGTCCTCATCTGCGTATTTGACAGCCACAGAGTACGGTCCCTCCAAAGACGGGGTGTAGGACACCAAGTGGGTCCCGTCCCCGTTGTCCGTCACCTCCACAGGCTCTGCCACGCCTTTGGGAGCGGTGACGGCCACGGCCAGCGGGGCCACGCCCGCCTTCCTGCAGTCCACCGTGAAGGATTGTGGGATATTGGCCCTCACACCGGACCCTACACCTGGACCAGACACCTTGACCTTACTGGAATCCACCACATCCTTCACCGGGACTTTGAATGGACTTCCTGGAAAGAGCAGGAGGAGGGAAATCAGGTTTAAGTTACAAAAACAAAGGAATAGAAATGAATTAAATTATTAGAAGGTTCAAAGAGAACAATTAGTCAGCAGAGACATCTTCAAATACAGGCCAGCTTTATCATATCATTCAAGTTTGGAGACAAATATAAACACCTGGTTACCAAAAAATAAAAACCTTTGGCAAACAAGATCTTAGTAGATCAGATTCCCTCTTCTCATTTCTCACTTTGTTCCCTCCGTTCCTTTCCTTGCCTCCTCTCCTCCCGTCATCACCCGAGAGAGAGCAAAGGAGGCAAGGAGACGAGAGGCATCGAGACAGGAATATAACACAATGAGACATCTGTAGGTCCAAACAGTCATTCTGAAGCAATGTTCATTAAATATTGACACACATATTCAAATATTGGCAAAGCAACATCATCGCTATTTTTTAGTTACAGTCCAGCTCTGGGTTCTGATCTCTGCATCAGATGAGGGTCATTAAAACTTCTATTTATACTTTTAATTCAAGTCATTAATGTGGTTGGAACACCATCTTAGGGGGAGTTCTAAAAAGGCAGATGGTTTGATCACACATTTAACAGTTTCAATAATTCATACAATTCATTGAATAACTAATCAATACCAGAGTCCGGATCCTGATCCATGGTTTGCTTACTCTTGCTGTGAGTCATGACTCCTAACTTCTGCAAAGGATTCACCTTTGCAGCCTCGCCCAGATCTCCTCCAACAACCCTCCTCTCACCTCCAAATATTCTTAAAGAACTGGGACATCCTTCAGTGAGACACACTGAGATGAACTAGCGGGTCACACACAGCAGTACAGAGACCATGAGGCACAAGTAGAGAAAGGAAAAGGCTCTCTTTCCCTATCTGCAGGCTCCATACATTAAGCTTTATATGACAGGATCATTTAGGTTACAAACAGTCCCTAGATCTACAGGTTCAGGAGGGTTTCTGGCCTTCTTGTCTTGTGATTGTTGCCTCAGTATCTTTATGTCTGTTGGACAAAATGAGTGTTGGGCCGCATGGTACAGGCCCCTGAAACAAAGAAAGGCCTGCAGATTCCACAAAGCCTGACTCAGGCCTACATCTATCTACAAGAGGCTGATAAGACCAGAAGGAGCCAACCTGTAAGACAATGGAGCACACAAAAGACTCCAGTTCCCAGGCTGCCATGCTGCCTAGGTGTGAAATTCCTCCACCAGACTCTTGGCTGTCATTGGAGGAGACCCATGAGGAACCACAGGGGTCCCTCTGAAGTCACCAGGAGTATAGAAGTGGGAATTTATCTCTCCTCGCTCTCTTCTCCTGCTCTTCACCTGGCTTCCTGCCACATCTGCCTCCCAAGGGAGCACCTTTTTCCCTCCTCACCTTACCCACTCTGTACTCCTGTAAGGACCGGTGCCGCTCCACGCAAGCAGCAGTCCGATCGTCTCCTTGCCAGTCCCAGTAACGATCCCTGTATAACACAGGAGTGCTCCCGTACCGCTCTCATCGAAGATAAAAAGGACCAGAGACGACCCTGTGTTTCATCAGCCACATCAACCCTGCTGTTTTCCTCCGCCGCACTGCGAGAGCCAACTAAAGGTGCTCTAAACGCCGTCCCGCCGAGGATCAGCTGAATCTCACAGCAACAGAACAACACAACGCTTCGTCATGACCCGCGACTCGAAGGACCGAGCCGGACCGCAAAGGACGAAAGAACCTCTTCGCCAGCTTCCCTTCTTCTACAAAGAAAGAGGCTTAAGTCTGGGCAGAGTAGATGGTTTGTGTATTGTTGAACTTGCTGTTTTTGCTGCTTTAAACTGTTAGAGCTAGCTTTTGTTATTGTGCGCTGACGGTGTTAATCACCGATTGTTGAACGCTGATTGTTGGGATTTCCTTCTCTTCCACCCACTCTTTTCCTCTACTTCTCTATTTCTTCTCTTTCTTCACACACACACACACACACACACACACACACACACACACACACACACACACACACACACACACACACACACACACACACACACACACACACACACACACACACACACACACACACACACACACACACACACACACACACACACACACACACACACACACGCTTGCTTGTACCTGCATGATTGTCAGTAGTAGTTTTTAGATAACTGAGTTAATTAATTGAAGTGTGTTGACCGAAGGTCGATATTGCGAATTTGAATAAACTTTGTTATATTTTAAAGAGAAGTTGTTTGTGTTATTTTGCATTAATACTGTTTTAAAGGCTGGTTGCGAGGGTCAGTGCACGTACTCTTCCCTTCATCGTTCATGTGAGACTGAACAGAGTTTAGTTAATTGTTTCCCTGTTTCCAGGGTGGTGCCCCGTAGTTATTATTAATTTTAATAATAATATTAAATTCAATCGATCGTTGATGATCATTTTTCCCTGTCTCCAGGGTGGTGCCCCGTAATCATTATTAATTTTAGTAATAACATCAAATTCATTAAATAATTAATGATCATTTTTAATAATCATTAATTACACTCTATTAACCAAATTCGCCCTATCGATAGCCCCAACATGAGGCATCTGACGATGTCCATTTAGGTTCCTAGATAATATGTTTCTACTATTTTCCATGATGTTAGAGGCAAACAAGAATCACATACTGGAGAAAATAACCGTCAGAATGTTTGATGAGGATCATAAATCCTTGGTTTCAGCTGGAAAATATTGTCCTTTTCAGTCTTGTCATTCATCATCGATCCCAAAACTCTTTATGTTATATTGCTAACTACATTAGCTCTATAGAATCTATCCTGCTGCTACATTCTTCTTAACTCTGCTCTGGATCATGAGGTTTCTGTTTCTCCAGCTGACTCCTTCACGGCACCAGATCCACAAACCAACAGCTGTGCATATTAGAAACAGGAAACACGCTGAACTTTTCCACAGAAGTCAATTAAACTGACCACATCTTTAAAACATTACACTGAAACATGTGGCATGTCTTTTATCAGCCACTAACATCTCTAACATCAAATGAAAAATATTAACCACATCCTTTAACATCAGTGGTTGTTAATCATGCTCATTTCAGCCTATAAACACTGAAGTGTCCTTAACAAATAAACACGAGGGACACAAGTGGATCTGTGTATGGATCTCTATTGATAGGAAGTCACTGATAAAGATTTGTAGCTTTCTAAAACAGATCAGAATTTATCTCCAGAGGGTTCTTACAGTTGGATGTGTGAACGCATCCACTCTTTAAAGTTTTAAAGTCACCTTAAACTCAAAGTCACTGAAGACTAGCTATGCTAGTTAACCACGTTGGCAGGCAGGGGCTGGGCATCTCTCTACAGTTTCTCTAGTCTTTGTTCTTTGACTTCATTCCACATGAGCTGTCCTGCTGCCAAAAGTACTTAGTTACAAATACTGAAAATATTTCCATATAGAGGCAGCATTTCCTCCTATTTTAGTTTTCTAAAAACTACACCAGCTGTTTTAGGAAAATACTGATGCTTTTGAAAGATGAAATTCTATTTGTGAGGTGTTATATAATATTTACCGGTGGACATGGGGCTGTGTGCTACATAGACATTCAGAGGGTATCAATAGACGGACAAACATATTGATGGTTTTGGCATTTAAGAATATTTTTGACAGTAAGAGAAAGACATAATTACAAAAGACTGATCCTTTAAGGTGTTTCACTTGACAGAGTTTCACCAATAGATCCAACAACCAGCTAAGGCATGACAGCTGTTTCTCAGTAAAGCAACATAATCTCACCGGGAATGTGTTCTCCTCCGTACGTGATGTTGATGTCGTAGAGGCCGGCAGTGAAGGGAACATACTCTACGCTGCAGCTGCCATCTTTGTTGTCTTTGCAGGACATTTTGGACTCTGATGGACCCTCTATGGTGATACCGAGACCACCAATACCTGCCCCTCTGGTAAAGGATTCATAAACCCACAATCAGTGACAGTAAAGTAGTGACGTTAGGGAGTTTTCATTCATCAACACCTATCAAACAGTCTCTGCCCTTCTGCCATCACCAGTACCTGGTGATGATGTTGAAGTTGTTGGGTGCGTCAGTCAGAGCTTGCTGGAGCCCGGGGCCAGTAGCCACCACCCTGCTGGGGTCACATCCCTCTTTTACAGAAACCCTGAATGGGCTCTTAGGAACTGGTGTGTCATCATACAGAACCTGGATGCTGTGGACTCCTGAGATAAACACCAGACAGCAGCAGATGGATGTAAAAGAGTTAAACAGTTAATAGTACAGCTTAATGATTGGTGTGTTTAAGTGCAGTAGATCGTTACCGTTCTCAAAAGGAGTGTACTCAACGCTGTAGGTTCCGTTGGCCATGTCGGCGACAAGACAGTCTGTCAGCGCTCCGGAAGGATTCCTGACCTCCGCCCTCACGTGGTCTCCTCCTCGCTGGGTCAGAGGACGGGCGTCCACTGTGAACGCGGTAGTGGCTTCTCTGAAAACAGCTGCAGGTGAGAGGATGGAGGGTTCAAAGGGACAGTTTTTACCTCCTAACAAGAAGTTGTGTCACACAAAGACTAAAAGCTAAAGTTAAGTTCTGCTTAAAAAAGGCTGAAAGGACGTCTTTTCAAATTAGTTTGGGATCTTGGGGCTTTTTACCTCCTCCAAGGAGGTAATGTGATTGGTTCGGTTTGTTTGTCTGTTTGTTAGCAGGATTACGCAAAAATTAATGGACGGATTTGGATGAAATTTTCACCAAAGATAGACAAAGATAGCATATCCTAGAGGTGATTCCATTTAGGTGATGATCCGGATGTTGGGCCTTGACGGAGGTTTGCGCTCTCGTTGAGACTCTGATCACTCTGTTCAAGCTGCATGATGTCATTTTATTTTATTTTTTACTGTTAATAAAACAAGTCCCCATCTTCTTCAATTGTATGGAAGAACACTGTTTTATTGTGAAAATGTTTTGTGGATGAAGAAACTTCACCTGCCTTTCCGTCGGCATGGATCTGAGTAGATGAGGACTAAACCTCATTTTTGGATTAACTGTTCATTCAACATAGTATTTTATGTGTGGGTGTACTTTGGATTTAGTCGGTTAAACAATGATGTTCAACACAAACAGCACCTTTAACCAAACCGTACTGCACCTTGTCCCTCCACTCCGGGTCCAAACACTTTGACCTTGGAGGTGTCAACAGCAGGATCCACCATCACCTTGGCAGGGAAACCAGGGACGGCCTTGTCTCCATACTTCAACAGCAGGGTGTACATGCCAGAGGTCAGGGGGACGTAGGTCACCGTGTAGGTCCCATCCTTGTTGTCCAACACCTCTGTCTTTGCTTTAACACCTGGAACAAATCATCAGGTTTCATCACAGGCGGTCTGAATAGTTAGCTGCGCCCTCTGTGGGCTTTAAACTGAAGACTCTTCACATACTCTGTCAGACTGGGTTAACCTCAATCCCAATGACAAACATTCTGCTCATAATAAAGATATTTGTGGGAACTTCTGCTGAACTTTGTGTTTTCCTCATCAAACAGTTTACTGAGGGGCTGACAACAGCCCCGTTAAGACTTGGTACTAAAACCCATACTGAGTGATCCGATCTCTGGTGGACGGCTCTAAGTACAGATGTGAATGAACCCAAGAAACAGTGAAGACACTTTAAAGTTCCGATCAGTCAGACCACATCCAGAGGTCTAGGTCACATATCACCAGTCTGTCAGCAGTGTGAACGCCATTGTGTCCTGGACCACAATGAAGGACTCAACAGACGTCCTCTGAAACCAGAAGCCATAACAGACATTATGGACTACACTCTGATCTCAATTTGGTTCTCTGGAATGTAAATTATGTTTCTGGGCTCTGCTACCTGCCGACGTCAGCAACAGAAGTTTGTGGTTCAACAGATTCCACCACTGAACTACTAACCTCAGTATCCCCAGACTCCATGAAAAATCACTGAGTACAGAGAGTTGTTGAGTCTGAGGAAATGTTTGTGTATCTATTTGAGTATAAGATATAAGAACCTTCCAGACCTCGTCAGACTGGAGATCGTTTGGACCTGACTCAGGCCCCAGGTTAATGGTATTAATGAACTATAAAGTCTTATTTAAATCTAATCATTTGGGGGTGCAGACAGTGCAGTGATTAGAGCGTTCACCCCATGTACTGAGGCTATAGTCCTCTAGCGGTTGGCGCGGGTTCAATTCCGACCCGTGGCCATTTGCCGCATGTCTCCCCCCCCCTTCTCTCTCCCACATTTCCTGTCACCTCTTCGGCTGTCCTATCAATAAAGGCATAAATAAAAAATCTAATCATCTGGCTATTTAAAGCAGTGACAAATAAAAGAACCTGCTTACAGCTGCTGTACTGTAACACAGGAACACAATTATATTTACCAGACTGCATGAGATGTTGGATATCATCATCTTATTGGTCCAGACCCAGCAGCTACTTAGCTTAGCTTAGCATAATGCCTGGAAATAGGAAAACGGCTAGTCTGTTTCTGATGGTAACAAAAAACCACCTACAAGCAAATCTAAGGCATTTTAAATGTTTAATCCTAGCATTATGTTATCTGTAAAAAAAAAAAAATTCAACCTTTAGAGGCGTATCTGTGAGACATTTTATTGGCATGCTAATAGGGGGATGTGACTGTGCCTGGCCAGATATAGTCTGGTACAGACCCCTGGGAATCCTTAGGTATCAATCTTCTCATGTAACTCATTCATTTGCCAAAATGTGGAACAAGTCCTTAAGAAGCAGACGTGATGTCTGACAGATTATCTGTTGGCACCAAGTTTAAATTGTTAAACAAATGACCCCTCAGATGAAGGAAATACATCTCATAACTAATGGATGACTTGGAAAGAGGTCAACACTGAGGGCCCCGACACAGACCGTGTTACTCTGTAGTCAGCAGCTTCTCAGCCAGGTGATCACATTAAATCATCGATGACAGAAATCACTCTGATCAGTGCTCAAAATGAGAAACAGACGTCAGGAAGGCATCCATCATCCCAACACTGTCACCGCCTGTTCTGTCACGTCTGGAGGGAAACCACTGTGCCAACATGTACACCCATCAGTATGGACCAATGAAAACAGGCTTTACTGTTACCAGACACTGGTGCAGAACCAGTAGGACTGGTCGGGGGGGAATCAAGTGCAGCCTCCAGGCTTAGTTGTCCTGGTCCAGACCGGGAACAATCCACATTCATCACACTGGTCTCTCCAACCTACACACACAGACACAGACAGACAGACACACACAGACACAGACAGACAGACACACACAGAGACAGACAGACATACACAGACACACACACAGACACACACACAGACAGACACACACAGAGACAGACAGACACACACACACAGACACAGACAGACAGACACACACAGAGACAGACAGACAGACACACACAGAGACAGACAGACAGACACACACAGAGACAGACAGACATACACAGACACACACACAGACACACACAGAGACAGACAGACACACACACACAGACACAGACAGACACACACACACAGACACAGACAGACAGACACACACAGACACAGACAGACAGACACACACAGAGACAGACACACACAGACACACACACAGACACACACACAGACAGACACACACAGACACAGACAGACAGACACACACAGACACAGACAGACAGACACACACAGAGACAGACACACACAGAGACAGACAGACATACACAGACACACACACAGACACACACACAGACACAGACACACACAGAGACAGACAGACACACACACACACAGACACAGACACACACAGAGACAGACAGACACACACACACACAGACACAGACACACACAGAGACAGACAGACATACACAGACACACACACAGACACACACACAGACACAGACAGAGACAGACAGACAGGATCAGACTCTTTATTCAGAGTTTAATCGTTTTTCCTTTCCTAAGCTTCCTGTAATAATCTACTCGATTACATTCCGAGGCTCAAATCAGTCGTAGCAAATTGTGGAACAACCAGCATCATGAACTGATTTAAATATTTGATCAGGTTTCTAAAAATGTGTGATCTAACTTCAGCTTGTCTGACTGTCCTCCTCTCCAGACCCTCACCTTGCCTCTTTTCAGGCCTGACCCTGAAGCCAACACCTTTGAGGGGTCAAAGGGCATCTGGATGTCTGCTTTAAATGGTGAGCCTGGGATGTGGACCTCCTCAAACAGGATGTTGACCAGGTAGTCTCCAGGTTCGGTGGGCAAGTAGGAGACGGAGCAGGTTCCATCGCCGTTGTCCGAACACTCGATCTTGGCCTCGGTGGGCCCCTCCACCGTCAGCCCCAGGCCTCCGG
>CM075185.1:32348373-32373373 GCA_037577475.1 Chaunax sp. Z400
AAATTCAGCAATGTACAATTCCCCACTGTCCCTAAATGTAACATTAAAGTAATGTATGCATTATCCTTTACATATGTATTTTAAAAGATAGGAGGGTCATCTTGTTCAAAAGCTAATACCTGTTTCTACTCCACCAAAGAGAACATATATGCCTTGTTAGCGTGTTTTCCAGTTAGCTGATACCTGATGGTCGAACCTCATCTCAAGAGGCAAAACATTCTGTAATCACACCTACAGTTTACACAGGGCAAAGGTTTACCTCTGAACTAACAGTTTAGAAGAGTAACCATGGTAATCACATAATCATATCTCCAATATTTAATCCATTTTAAAAGAACATAATGTACTTTTGTCTTTGAAATTGGTTCAAGCCACAAACAAAAACCGGATGCATGTTTCTTCAGTAAAAAAAGACTACATATTGACAAACAGTATTAATATTTATGGTCGATGAGATGTGAGATACTGAGCAACTCAAAGCCACAAGAATAATTGTGAACACAAAGAAAGTCAGAGAGCTTTATTCCATCTACATTCCATTTTTACCCATCATTAAATGTATTTCTGTTTTTAATGCTAATAAGGAGACCAAGAACAAAATGATGAAGAAAAGAACAAGAGAAAGAAACAGAAAGAACAAAAACTCCTAAGCAAATGAACCAAATAACACAGTTTAACATTTTAATGAAAAACCAGAAGTTATTTTAAAACCAAAAGAATCTGATTGGTGATTAAAGTGAATATGAATAACCTTGGATTTCAGTACAATTGATGATGTGAGTTTCAGTCGCCATGTTGGTTACAGATTCACTCCATAAAAAAAGAAAACTGTCACCCATCTAGAGAAAGAGAGAGATAGAGACAGAGATAGACAGACAGTGAGACATAAAAATAGAGATAGAAAGAGAGAGATATAGAGATAGAGACAGACGGAGAGAGAGATAGAGACAGTGAGACATAAAGATAGAGATAGTCAGAGATAGAGATAGACAGAGAGAGAGATAGACAGAGAGAGAGATAGAGATAGACAGAGACAGAGATAGACAGCGAGACATAAAAATAGAGATAGAAAGAGAGAGATATAGAGATAGAGACAGACGGAGAGAGAGATAGACAGAGAGAGATAGACATAGAGAGATAGACAGAGAGAGAGAGACAGAGATAGAGACAGACAGAGAGAGATAGAGACAGCGAGACATAAAGATAGAGATAGTCAGAGATAGAGATAGACAGAGATAGACAGAGAGAGAGATAGACAGAGAGAGATAGAGACAGACAGAGAGAGATAGAGACAGAGATAGACAGTGAGACGTAAAAATAGAGATAGAAAGAGAGATATAGAGATAGTCAGAGATAGAGATAGTCAGAGATAGAGATCATCAGAGATAGAGATAGAGATAGACAGAGATATAGATAGACAGAGATAGAGATAGACAGAGAGAGATAGAGACAGCGAGACATAAAGATAGAGATAGACAGAGATAAAGATAGAGATAGACAGAGATAAAGATAGAGATAGACAGAGAGAGAGATAGACAGAGAGAGATAGAGACAGCGAGACAAAGATAGAGATAGACAGCGAGAGAGACAGACAGATAGACAGAGACAGAGAGACAGACAGAGAGATAGATAGAGATAGACAGAGATAGACAGAGAGCAAGAGAGATAGATAGACAGAGAGCGAGAGAGATAGATAGACAGAGAGAGAGAGAGACAGAAAGATAGGCAGAGAGATAGACAGAGAGAGAGATAGATAGAGATAGACAGAGAGAGAGACAGAGAGCGAGAGAGATAGATAGACAGAGAGAGAGACAGAGAGCGAGAGAGATAGATAGACAGAGAGATAGATAGAGAGAGAGAGAGAGAGACAGAAAGATACAGAGAGAGAGACAGACAGAGAGCGAGATAGATAGACAGAGAGATAGATACAGAGAGAGAGAGAGAGAGAGAGAGAGACAGAGAGATAGACAGAGAGCGAGATAGATAGAGATAGACAGAGAGAGAGAGAGATAGATAGACAGCGAGACATAAAGACAGACATAGATAGATAGAGATAGATAGATAGATAGAGAGAGAGAGAGAGAGAGAGAGAGACAGAGAGATAGACAGAGAGCGAGATAGATAGAGATAGACAGAGAGAGAGAGAGATAGATAGACAGCGAGACATAAAGACAGACATAGATAGATAGAGATAGATAGATAGAGAGAGATAGATAGAGAGACAGAGTGCACATGATTTACGTACCTACTATTCATGGGGCTAACTGGAGAGCAACATGCTAGTGCTAGCACCACGTTAGCTTCACCATGTATTGTTCTGTTCACCAAATTGTGTTTGTTGCTAATAGAGACGTGCATCGATGTCACTGCAGACCCTGGTTAACAGGACATTCACAGGTTAAACATAACACCGCAGCTTCACTTTAGCCCAGTGAGTCAGTGTTATTCTCTGCAGAATAAAGAGCAATAAAATTCATTACATTTTTAGTCTGAAATTTAACTGGAATTAAATTCTGGTGTCTCCTTTTGCTGTTAGGGTGAGAGGTTTGAATGTTTTTCCTTACAAGGGTTAACTTTACTGTTTCTTGCCATCAGACTTCTTCCATTAAATCTAGCCACCTCAGCAAAGGTAACTACACTTTGTTCAACACAATTAAACACAACAACTGCACTCATGTGTTGTTTTCATCACAGCAGCAGATATAAGTGACAGTATGAAAGAAAAAGTGTGTAACCTGTGTTCCCAGCGGTACTGAGGCTGTGACTGTTACCTCTCTATCCAGGCTGCTACAGCTCACAACAAGCCCGCTGAGTCATCACAATGACATCAGCTCTAAACATGAAATAATACTTTCGACACGTTCAAACGGCCCTGGAACAATTGAGAGCCTAGCCCCACCCAGTGAAAATACCTGCAATCAATCAGAGCCAAAATACATTCAAAACACTTTGTGTTGCAGAAGGCGTGTTTTTACTGTGAATGCTGTGGTGGAGCAGTGGCCAGAACGAAACACTCAGTCTGATCATTTCCTCATGATTTTACTGAAAACCCATTTTCAGCCAGCAAAGTCTCTGAAAGCTCAAATTCTACCATCTCCTGACATTTAAACATCTGCTGTGTCAACAAAGAGAGGAATGTCTTCACCAGCCATTGTCACAGATTCCTGAGAACAAATGAGATGTCTTTGCCCTTCAGGTGAAGCTAGAAACACCTTATAAATACAGCAACAACGAAGAATAAAGGCACAAATAAGGATGTTAAGACGTGGTTACAGAGCACAGAGGCTGGTTAGGCACAACTTCACTGTAAAATGAAACCTTTTCACCGTTTCATTTTTCAGTCCCTTGATCAGATCATAAATGTGGAGCTCAGTGTTTAAAGGTAGTACCTTAAATTCTACTTTGACTGGATTATTGTACATTTCATTGGTAATAAAGCTCCATTCAAATAAAAGATGTGAAGTGAAAAGGTTTCTTTTACTCAGCAGAAAATGTAACGAGCTTCACTGAAGTGTACAAACGGTAAACACAAATCACTGCTCATACGGGTTTGTATCCCATCAACCCGTTTCAGCTGGAGGCCCTGAAACCTGGCAGGTTCATGTTACACCTACAAATGTTACACCTCCCTCTGTGCAGGCAACCTGACCAAACACAACATGACCGCTCAACACAAACAGATTTCTGGGGTAGTTGGCTCAAACTGCTGTTGGCAGGAAAACTTCAACACAATCTATCACCATCATCATCACCATCTACTCTTTACGACTAAGCTACAGGGGTCGAGAGCTCATTTAAGAAAACACCGTTAACTGAGCAAATGCCTAGTTTGCATGTGTCTATTATAGTTCAAACATGTTTCAACATGTGTTGTCAAGTGTTTTCTTTATAATGTGACATTTATATGTCGGCAGAAGGTGTACAAGTTGTCTTGATTTGGGAGCATTTTCTTAAATACCAGGAAGCACAAAAAAAGACTGATGTAAAAATGTCAAAAGTTGGCAAAACAGAAAATGAAATAACATTATTGTCTAAATCACACATTTTTCTGTCCATTTCCTTCACAGCCATTACATAATTATGTGTACTTAATGTATTATTTATACTTAATGTACAATCATGTTTAAGGTAGAGGTGTGATGCGGACCCTCAGGACCGCCTCGGGTCGATGGATCTGTGCAGGCCAAAATAAATATAACATTTAATATTTGAGTAAATGTAAGTATAAACCAGATTGTGGATTGAAAGTTCTAGTATAGCTCAACCAGAAGTCTTCAGACTGGTTAGTGCACATAGTTAGTGACATCATCAGTCAAGTAGATAAAAACAACTTTAGTGAACAAGTTATTTTAAAAAGTTATTACAGTGCATAAACAATGAGGTCAATGAGTAAATATGAGTAAATAATCTTCATAGAAAATGTCTAAATTAATCTAAATACAATGTCCCCATTAGTTGCAATGGCATTTCTGGTTAGTAGCATTAGCGACATGCAGTCAGCATTTTTGTGGTGTTAATGATACGTTTGTGTCAATGAAACATCAGAAAACATTTTAATAACAGTCTGACATCATTCAAGGTTCAGCTCAGAGGTTCTGAAACAGTCACAGATACTTATAGGTCAAACCACTATGGCACTAAATCAACCTGCATACCTGTGTTCAGTCAAGCTAATGGCTTCCACCACACCCTCTGACATAATCAGACTGAAGCAGCAAAACCTTCAGTCCTCCAGAACTACAGACATGGGCTCTGGCTGGAACTGATCACTTCATCAATGATGCTAATGTGTTTTAGGTGGCATCAGATTCTTAGCTCGCTAACTATAGTCGCTGTCCAAACAAACAATAAAGGTTCAAGGTTCAAGGTTTTTATTCGACACATACAGTCATACATGTACAACTTGCAGTGAATGGCTTCTTCTGGTATGTGCAAAATGTAAGGTAAAAATGATCAAATAAAGTGAAGTAAGATGCAATAAAATAAGTACCATAAAATAATCATATACGAAAAAATAAGCATAAGTACATGCAAACTGACAAATATGTGCAATTTTTGCAGCGCAGTGCAAATGGCAGTTTGGTGTGTAGTGCAGAAGTCTGAACATAAGATGCTAGTAGATGCCGGTAGATGTTAATTAGTTAGCTTGTTAATATTGTCAAGTATTGATAAATTAGCTTTTTGATTATCTTGTTTAAAAAAAATTATATGAAGTATATGATTACATGCTTTTTTTAAGAGATGAAAAGATCAATATCAGTTTCATGTCTGTGATCACAGTGTCATTATTAGCTGCTTTAGCTCTGTTCAGTGCAAATCAGTTTAAGCTTTTTGAAAAGAAAAAAAAAACCATTACATCATTAGGAGAACCTCTCCTCAGTGTATGTAGTGATGATGATCAGAGGCTTCTTGGTTTTCCTGCTTTCACTGATACGTTTGGACTGACGGTCCTCTACAACTGACTGGACAGCTTTGATACTTATAGCCTTAGTGAAAGATTCAGACTGGACAACCTTAACACTTCTTGCCTCAACCGGGTCCTCGGATTTGGGCGGGATATGTGATTGGTAGCTTACCCTGAAGGGGCTGTTGGGGATGGTTACTCCTCCCCAGGCGACAGCTAAGGTGTGTTTGAGAGGGGAGGTTGGCATGTAGGAGCAGGAGTACAGCCCGTCACCTTTACTCGTCACCTTCACCTCCACAGGAAGTCCTTCTGCGTCCTGATGGACAGACAGACAGATGAGAGGGTGGTCACAACTTCATGACATAGATATAAACATTGGCAAGAAGGCATGTTTGTTTGAGGTTGCAGCAAAAAATAGTAAAGTAAACCCTAAATGGCATGAGCAGAAATACAAGAGCGAATATAAGTACTGCATCTGATAACTGGTTTCTCTTGTAAGGTCAAAAAACACAAGATTTTCTGGTTTCAGCTTATACAATGCAAAGATCTGAGACTTTTCTCAAAGTACAATCAAAACCAACTATTTTTATCAGTTTTCCATCAAATAGTCGTAGGACAGTGGTCGGAGTCAGTACAGTCCATGTAGAGTCCATGTCAAACTTAACATCTGCATATATAAATAGCCTTGGGGCAAATAAAATTCCAGGGGCAACTGTTAAAATGTTAGCTTAGCTCAGTTAAGGCTATCACAATATAATACAAACATCCCTATACAGTGTATGTACATTTAAAGGGTTATTGGTTCTATTAATAATTGTTCCTTTCAATACTCGCTGCAGAGATCCATTCAGTTCTAATTATATATATTCAATATAAAAATGGCTTCTCAATTTCAGCTGTAGCTAATCTCTGTCTTCAACAGCACCGGTTGGAAAAACTGGGTTTATACTGATCTCTTCTTTGTGTTCGTGTCCCTCTGTTGGGACCAAGCCACAAAACACCATCTGCAAATAGGAGGTTTAATACGATCTTAAAAGGCCTCCACCAAAGAGGTCCTGTTTTCATCATTGTCTGTTAGCTAGCAGAGTGTCTCATAGACTTCTTAGCAGATTACAGCTGATCTGCTGCTGGGATGACGAAGAGGTCATTAGAGGTCATTAGATTTTAACTCCAGACGACGGTGAAAATCCAGGATTTTTTGCAGTATTGTGTGGGTACATGCTTCATTAGCGCCCCCTAGTTTTGAAAGATATCCACTTGATTACCCTCAGCTAAACGTCAGAATATATTGTAACACACACTGCCAGCAGAGACAGAGGGAATGAGTGAGTCTTTCAAACTACAAGTGAATTCTACTTCCTCCTCCATACAGGTGATGTTTTCATCATTGTTTGTCTGGTTTTTAGCAGATTATCTCATAACGTTCTCCAGAGATGTCTATGACAGTTTATACAGAGGTGCTCCTTGCACTGGGGAGGTTTAGATTTTGACTGGGATCTAGAATCAGGTGCAGATCCATGAACCTTTCTGCAGCCTTTGCAGACGTGTGCTCCTTCTAAGTATCCTGGTTTTTAGATGAGCACCTGTCCTCTATGTTAACAGAGTTAACCATTATATTTCTGATGTACTTGGCACTTGTTAAACTCCTTAAGTATATTTTAACTACTAACTGAATGACTGGTGCCATTATGATCCTGAGTAGCACAGATGCAGATGACTGACCACCGAACATTATGGGATGTTAATCAGGAGTGGTGATGAGGGCGGTTCCACCTGAATTTTACCAAACTATGACAAAAGTGATGTAACATGAGGTCCTGAGAAATTAGGATGGCATTTCAATTTTTTTTTTTTTACATTTCATAAACAAATAAATTCATCAATTTACCAAAAAGCAGCTGATCATGATCAGTAATATTACTGGCAGCATACAGTATCTAAAGATGTTTGTTATATTGACCAACAGTAGAAATGCATTTTTTAATGTCATCCCATCCTGTTCATATTAAATATCAAAGGTAAATCATGGTTCACATCTTTATTCACCCTTTAGACATAAAGAAAAATCATTTTTGTGCAGATCAGTGTTTTTTTTCTTAGTGTTTATAAGTCACGGTACAAACACCAACGACCACCAGCTGTGTACAAGTTAAATCTGGACTTGTCACTAAATGTGATCTCCGTCCACTTTGCAATCAGCCATAACATCTGTAACATCTGTGCTGCACGTGTCTGCAGAGTTCAGACCATCATCATCATCAGCATCCCAACTGCCTGTTACCGTAAGTTCTTTCAGGAATCGTGACATCATCAGTTGTTTCAGTAGGACATTAATTAGACCCGGTAAATTATCACCTTGACCAGGTCTTTTCAACCATGCAGAAAAAATCTCACCAACATCATGGTTTACTCTGAAATGCACCAATGACTGTTATTTCTATGTTATGACTAAATGATGGTTATTCATGATTTAACATGTTTTGGTTGTGGGTACTTAAAAAAGTCTATTCAGTGAATCACATGTTTGTTTGTTTCAGTAGATTAGAGCTAATGAATAGAAATTACAGGGTTTTTAAAATGATGCATTTCCACTGTTGCTCAGTATATTATTATAAAATCTTGGCTCAGTCTCTCTTGTATTGGACAGGAAGATGTGAAGCAAACAGATGTGAGCATCACCAAAAACATTTATTGTTTCTGTATTGATCGAGTATGGGAGGATCTCTGATTCTTACCTGAGCCATGATCTTCAGAGGTCCAGTTCCAGCATCCTTAGCATTGACAGAGAACTCAGTAGGTTGGTTGACCAGGCAGCCAGTCTTCTCAAGCCCTGGCCCAAAAGCCTGGACCTACAACCACAAAACCAGTACCAATAATTAGACATGTCCCAAACCAATCCAGACAAAATGTGGACATACTTGAATAGATCGGTATTGCCTCAAATAAAGCCAATAAATTCTGTTCTCTTCTTTACTGTAATCTATCGTGTTCGGCCTGCTGGTGTCGTAGAACTTCTCTCCTGCACCACAGAGCAGTAAACCCGACTACGGTCTGGTGTGTTCTCTGAAAGCCTGGGTCTGTTCTCACCCAACAAACGTTTGATGCTCCACTCTGTCCAATCACAGCGGAAGAGCTCCAACAACTCTAAAGTGACACCTGTTCTCTCTGGTGAATCATGGTAACCTTTAATCCATATCAGATCAACAACAGGAATATAATATATAATATAATCAGTAGTCTATCATTTCAAAGAATATAAGAATCGCATCATCGAATGAAGGATTCTGATCAAACAAACTTGATCAGGACTTTCCTACCAATCACTAAGTGTTACATCTTCACATAATCCATCATATGCTTATAAACCAACAAAAAAAAGAAAACCAGTTAAAACCAACCAACACACTGCTGCCGCCGGACACTGTTGTTTGTTACTTTACTTTACCTTATCTGGATGATTCCCGTTGATGTCAGGGATGATGTAGGCCATGAAGGGGCTGTGTTCGATGTCCTCTTCATCACAAGTCACATGGATGGCATATTCCCCAGGCTCCGTCGGCCAGTAGCGGACATCACATGACCCGTCGTTCTGATCTTCACACTCGATTTTAGCCTGAGAAGGTCCCTCAATGGAGAAGCCTGAAGACACAGCAGGTCAGGCTTGATTGTTTGACAGCATTTCAACCAGTCCAGTTTCAAATACAACTACTCTGAATCCTTCCAGACCAACTGAAGCAGGGCTAGTTCATGGATGGTGTCACTTTAAATGATCACTTTACATGACCAACAGAGAAAAGTCACTGCATCAGGCACATCACCTTATTCCTTACAAGTCAGCTTAAAGAACGGTTTACCCAAAATAAACTTCAGTCATTACACCCTCACCCCTTTGCTGATGGAAAGCCACCAAACAAAGCATTGCAGTTTTCTCCTGAAGAAGTGAAGAGGTGGGGACTAGTTTTAGGCAAGCATAGATGACTCCCTGTACAGAAGGCCAGAGGTCCCAAACTGATTTGGAAAGATGTTAATTACACCCTTAGAGCTGAAATCTTTACTGCAGCCTCTAATGTAAACAACTGCTAACCTGGGTGTATGCAGGTCAACACTGACGTATGCAGAGGTAGCGAGCTCTCATTGATCTCATCCAGTGGCATATGTACACGTCTGAGCTTGTACACCTACATGAAGTAATTTTTATTTTTTATTTTAGCATTTTTGGTTTTTGCATTTTAAAACTAGTCTCCATCTTCTTCAGGTGTTTTGGAGAATGCTGCTGAAGCTCCAGAAATGGTTTGCAGACCCTCACCTGACTTTTCATTGACGTGTGGGTGAGAATAATGACTAATGTATTTGACACTCACCCAGCACCCCAACATCAGTGCCGACAGACTCCACTAGAAAGACTGCAGGTTTACCCACAGTGCCTGCCTCCAGGCCGGGACCCCAAGCCCTGATCTGCTGAGGCCCTGCCTCCGGACCCACTACCACTTCGAATGGGCTGAATAAGAGAAAGAAAGACAGAGTTGTGAGAATGAGTCAAATCACACAATCTTAAAGCAGTGTGGTGGCAAACAGTATGTGATTTAATATATATGTATATGCAGTGCTGTGAAAAAGTACCTAAATCACTTGTGTGTAAAGGTCTTCACCCCCTGAATTTAAGTTCTAGTTGTTCCTCCTTCAGCAGAAACACCTGAACCAAACCCTCCTGATGACTGGAGATCAGTCTCTGACATCACTGTGGTGGACTTTGACTCTTTACAGACCTACAGATTTTCTATGTGCAGCCAGGTGACAGAGTGTGTCCGGTTTGGTGGAGTCAGGACTGCTTCTCTGCTTTTTGCAGATGATGTGGTCCTGTTAGCTTCATTATGACATGACCTCCAACTGTCATTGGGACAGTTTGTGAAGCAGCTGGTTTGAGAATCAGCACCTCCAGGTCTGAGGCCATGGTTCTCAGTCGGAAAAGGGTGCTGTCCAAGTGTTAGAGTTCAAGTATCTCGAGTGAAGGAAGAATGGAACGGGAGATTGATAGACGGATCGGGGCAGTGATGCGGACTCTGTATCGGTCAGTAGTGGTGAAAAGGGAGCTAAGCTACAGGGAAAAGCTCTCGGTTTACCAGTCAATCTACGTTCCTACCTTCACCTATGGTCATGAGCTCTGGGTAATGACCGAAAGAACAAGATCGCGGATACAAGTGGCTGAAATGAGCTTCTTCTGCAGGGAGTCTGGGCTCACCCTTAGAGAGAGGGTGAGGAGCTCAGTCATTCAGGAGGGGCTCAGAGTGGAGCTGCTGCTCCTCCACATTGACAGGAGTCAGCTGAGGTCGTTCAGGCGTTTGGTAAGGATGCCCCCTAGACGCCTCCCTGGGGAGGTATTTAGGGCATGTCCCACTGTGAGGAGACCCCAGGGTAGACCCAGGACACGCTGGCGGGATTATATCTCTTGACTGGCTTGGGAACGCCTTGGTGTACCCCCAGAAGAGCTAGAGGAGGTGGCTGGGGAGAGGGAGGTTTGGGCATCTCTGCTGAGACTGCTGCGTCCACTCCAGAACTTTAATTCTACTCCTTGAGAGCCAATCAGAGGTGGACTAACTCTGATGTTGGTATCATTGTCTTCATGATCCAGTTGCTGTTGAGCTTCAGCTCACAGACTGATGACCTGACATCCTCCTTCATGTTTCCCTCAGTTATAACTCGTCACCCTGGTCCTGAAGCAGCAGAGCATCTCCACAACATCACACTGACTCCTCCATGTTTGACTGTAGGTAGAATGTTCTTTAGTGGGACGCTGTGATTGGTTGACACCAGAGGTAACGGGACCCCTGTCTTCAAACGGTCCAACTTTAGACTCATCAGTCCAGCGAATCTTCTCCTGAAGCTCTAAAGTGTCTGAATCCAGAGGAGCTCAGACTGATGGATTTAATCACCTTCTTCCTCATCTCTGTAGATGATGTCATAGTGTCCTACTGCTGAGACCTACTAGACAAATTCCTGCTTCTGAATATGGTCTATTTAAGAGATGATGTGATTGGACAGTGATCATGTTTGGGTGTGTCTAGTCCAGCTGCAACCAGTTATTAATGCAGTTTGGTGTATTTTTGGATTTAGTTTTACGTAAATTTTTTTTGAAGATCTGACAGTTTAGTATGAGACACACAGAAACAGAAGAATTCAGGAGGGAGTCCAACACTTTCAAAGCACTGTACATATTTTGTGTGGTTGGAGGTATATGACCTCAGTGCCTCACAGAACTGTAATCCAATCTTAAACAGTTACAGGCTCTGTGTGTGTGCGTGTGTGTGTGCGCGTGTGTGTGTGTGTGCATGTGTGTGTGTGTGTGTGTGCGTGTACAGATGGAAACTACCTTCATGCCAAATAAAACTACCTTTATTTTGTCTTTGTGTTCTTGTTGAAAACCCTCCTCTGATACTGCTACTACTGGACTTAACAGGTCCAAACTGTAATTAAAGCTGCAAGCAGCGTTGACGGGCCCTCACACCCCGGCGCCCGTTGGGGCGTGTGCCTGTCGGGCCGTGCGCCAACTTCGGCCTCACTACTGCACACCTGGTTAAATGCAAGGCTCTGTATCTGCATGCATTATGGATACTGATGGAGAGATTGTGATTTACCTCATTTTATCCACTATGTGGCGCTAGACACCACCTCATAATTTTGACTCATCTTTGATTATATCATGTGGAGGCCACACCATGAATATGTCATTAAAACAAACAAAAATTGTCACACGAGACATTTTTGCATTTGCCAGCAGTTGGCACTATCACTGTAACTCAATATTGTTATATTGTATATTGTTGTATTGTCAATATTGTGTAGATGTCTTCAGGGTGGGACTTAAAACATGTCTACCAAGTTTCATACATGTAGGTTAAACACAGACTCAGATATGCTTATTTGAAGTTTTAAAGGGGGAACTGTGGAGCCAATTGGCCAAAACCGCTCCTGTAAACCATATGAGATCGTAAGTAGTACCACCTTTGACGAGTGTGTCAGTTTTGGTGAGCATCTGAGCTTCCCTGGCCTCTCAACACCAACTTCCTGTTTGATGGCGAACATCAAACATTGCACCAGCGCCATTTGAGCCAAACTCACAATATTTACAATAATGCTTCATCAAGGCCTTATTTCTTTACTGAGCAAATTTGAGGCCAACTCTGCTATCTGCTTGATAGTAGCACGTCAAATTCTGAAATATATAACTTCCTGTTGCCACAATGTGGTGCTGTGACTATTATCCAATTTATCTGTATGGATGTGTTCAGGGCAGGACTCTTATCAAACGTGTGAAGTTTGGGGCAGATTGGAACACGGACAGCAGAGTTATAACAACGTCCTGCTTCGCGGCGAAACATCAACATTCGCCACACAGCCACACCTACAACTTTGCACGAAAACGCACAAGCTTCAGAATCCTGCATCACCAACTTGTTATAGCTGTTCACTGAATTTGAAGGCAATATGCTCAACGGCCTAGTAGTAGTGTATCAAAATGTAAAATATGTCATTTCCTGTTGCCACTAGGTGGCGCTATGACTATAGCTAGATTTTGTCATGTGGATGTCTTTAGGCTGGACTCTCAACCAGCATGTGAAGTTTTGCACTGATTGGACCTTAGACAATGGAGTAATGACAACTTTCAGTTTCATGGGGAAACATCAAATTTTGACGAAAATGTGATGCCTGGCCACGAAAATTCAGGATTTGAGCAACTTTTCATCCTCATGGGGTCTAGGTAGTATTGACCAAATTTGAAGTCGATAGGGTAAAATCTCTAGGAGGAGTTTGTCAAATACAAAGTGTATGATTTTCCACTCAAAAATCAAAATGGCTTACATCTGTTTGTTTGAAGGCATTGCTCCAAGAGAGTTTTTTGTCGGTCTCGGTCAGTTACATATGTATACCAAGTTTCGTACATGTACATTAGACTGGAGGCAGGGGCTTCACTTTAGGGGGTGCTAGCAAGCCATTTTGCCACGCCCATTTCCAATCTCCATATCACACGTAAATTTTCACCACAACTGATGTTTCTGCCAACTTTCATGAGTTTTTGAGTGGTGGCAAGTCCCCAAAAAGGTGATTCATTTAGGAGGAGCGTTGTCGGGCCCTCGGACTCCGGCGCCTGTCGTGGCGTGTGCCCGTTGGGCCGTGCGCCAACTTCGTTCTCACAACTGCACACCTGGTTAAATGCAAAAAAGCGATTCATTTCGGAGAATAAAAACGACTATTATAATTCCTTGCAGAACAATAGGGTCCTAACTACCAAAAAGAGGAAGTTTGTATCATATACAGTTTTCTGCAGTGACACAGACAGTTTTATGATGACTATGATCTGTAGTGTAATTTAACTGGTGCAGTATCTGAAGGAGGATTAAAATGGTTTGTTATATCAACAACCTGACAGGCAGGTCGGAGCATATCAGCTGTAAAGGTCTGAACCGGTATGGCCTCAGTTAGCTACACCGTGTCCTGATCAGCATCATCAGGAGTTTATGAAGGTCACCTGACTACCTGTTCCTGTGAGCGATGATTTCAGCTCATATGACAGAATCAGTCCAACACCAGCGAGGCGACTGCAAACAGTTTCAGCTACATGGCTTCAGACATGATGCAGCTGCAAAGAAGCTACAAATTCTAAAACATGTTTCAGATACCAGATCAGTGTCAATGATTGAGCATCAGAAAGTGGTTTAACAGATCATGTAACACTGGTGTCATGTTGTTGTGAAATGTTCTCACGATTAGCCTATGTATCCTTGACCTCTGATGAGGGCAGTGTGATGACCATCATAAAACAATAGACAAAGATCAGTCATTTAATATTATGTACTATTTATTTCAAAATTTTTAGTTTATGCAGCCACAAATCAAAGTCTTTATAACAATATTGTGGCAACAGCTCTCAGTGACGTCAGCCTTTAATGACATCCATGACAAAATGAGAAACTTGTTGATCGTGGTGTGATGTCATTAGATTAATGGTTAATGTAGAGGATAAGAGAGGCGAGAAGTTTAGATAATTTTTTTCCACTAACAACCTAAACGATTTAATATGAGGAAGTACCTTTTGTTTGTGGAGTAATTAAATTAAAACCTAATAATAGACCTTTCTATGTGGTCATTTTGTATTCATTACATTTATTGTTGTCATTACATGCATCATTATATGAGATTTGATCATCTCACAGCCATCAGTTCATCCTGGAGTCTAAAGAAAGTCCCTCTAGCTGCTGCTGAGAGAGACGTAAACATCACAACCAACAGCGCTGCCATGGCTGTCGCAGAGGCAGAATTGAATCCATGCATTCACTTTCTTCTGTTTATCCAGGTCCAGGTCGCCGGGGCAGCAGTCTCAGCAGAGAAGCCCAAATCTCCCTCTCCCCAGCCACCTCCTCCAGCTCTTCTGGGGTCAAACTGAGGCATTCCCAAGCCAGCCGAGAGATATAATCCCTCCAGCATGTCCTGGGTCTACCCCGGGGTCTCCTCCCAGTGGAACATGCCCAAAATACGTCCCCAGGGAGGCATCCGGGGGCCATCCTTACCAAATGCCTGAACCACCTCAGCTGACTCCTCTCAATGTGGAGGAGCAGCAGCTCCACTCTGAGCCCCTCCTGAATGACTGAGCTCCTCACCCTCTCTCTAAGGGTGAGCCCAGACTCCCTGCAGAGGAAGCTCATTTTGGCCGCTTGTATCCGTGATCTTTCCGTTCTTTCGTTTCTCTCCGTTCTTTCAGTCATTACCCAGAGCTCATGACCATAGGTGAAGGTAGGAACGTAGAATGACTGGTAAATCGGGAGCTTTGCCCTGTAGCTTAGCTCCCTTTTCACCATAACAGACCGACAGAGTCTGCGTCACTGCAGACGCTGCCCTGATCCGTCTATCAATCTCCTGCTCCATTCTTCCCTCACTGGTGAACAAGACCCCGAGATATTTAAACTCCTCCACTTGAGGCAGCAACTCATCCCTGACCTGGAGTGAGCAATCGTCCCTTTTAGCCTGAGAACCATGGCCTCAGACTTGGAGGGGCTGATTTTCATCCCAGCTGTTTCACACTCAGCTGCAAACTATCCCAATGACAGCTGGAGGTCACGGCATGATGGAGCAAGCAGGACCACATCATCTGCAAAAAGCAGAGAAGCAATCCTGAGTCACCAAACCGGACACCCTCCGTCACCTGGCTGCACCTAGAAATTCTGTCCATAAAGATTATGAACAGAATCAGTAACAAAAGGCAGCCCTGACGGAGTCCAGTTCTCACCGGAAACAAGTCTGACTAACCAAACTCTCGCTCCGGTCATACAGGGAGCGAATGGCCTAATACCCCATATTCCCGGAGCATCCCCCACAGAGCACTACGAGGGACACGATCGTATGCCTTTTCCAAGTCAACAAAGCAAATGTAGACTGGTTGGGCAAACTCTCCAGCACTCTAGTGAGAGTGAAGAGCTGATCCAGCATTCCACGACCAGGACGAAAAACGCATTGTTCCTGTTGAATCCGAAATTCAACTAAAGGCCGGACTCTCCTCTCCAGTACCATGGCATAGACCTTCCCAGGGAGGCTGAGAAGTGTGATCCCCTGATAGTTGGAACACACCCTCCGGTCCCCTTTCTTAAAAAGGGGAACCACCACCCCTGTCTGCCAATCCCGAGGCACTGTCCTAGACTTCCACATGATGTTGCAGAGGTGCAAGACCAAGACCGTCCTACAACATCCAGAGCCTTAAGGTACTCAGGGCGAATCTCATCCACCCCTGGGGCTAGAGAGGAGTTTATTAACTACCTCAGTGACCTCAGCCCCTGTGATGGACGAGTCCCCCTCTGAGTCTCCTATCTCTGTCTTCTCCATGGAGGACATGTTAGTGGGATTGAGGAGAGCCCCAAAGTACTCCTTCCACTGCCCGACTATATCCCCAGTTGAGGTCAGCAGCAAACCATCCCCACTGTACACAGTGCGAACAGAGCACTGCTTCTCCGAAGAATCAATATCAAATAAATAAATAAATAAGCAATCACTACAGCTCATATTTCATCATATTCTCATTCATATTTCCTTAGACAGAACTACATAGAGTTTAAATTTCAGTTCCACTTTAAGACTAACTCAGCCTGAAGATCTCATCTTTGCTGACCTCCAATGGTTTAACATCTGACTCTGGAGTTTCAGTTACTCTTCCTCCGTCTCTCTTTGAAAGAGTGAAACATCAAGTCCCATAGAGTGTTTTCTGTGGGTTACATTAGCCGCTGAGCTAACTATGCAGAGTGAAACAACAGAAACCTGCTAAATGACAGCTCCTCGAATGTCTCAGACAGCTTCTTCATTGTGGAACCTCTTCCCTGAACATGACTGTTCTGGATTATGACTGAACCAGCTGCTTTCAAAACTGCTGCTTTGAAATATTTGTTCCATTTTATTTTCAAGTTTACAGGTACATGTCCTGTTTGACCAGGTCTGACTACTTGTTATTGTGTATTACTGCCAATAATCTCTTCTTTGGCCTCTTCTTCCATCTGACTGACAGCTCAGAAACTTTGGGAAATCCCTGATTCTAACACCAGCACGAATTCACACGAAGAACAATCAGCCTGTTGTAGAACGGTGAAGAAGAGAACAAGGCTCCTCATTGGCCGTGGATCTAACATTCAGATCAGATGATGTAACGCGTTGATGTCATTCTTTGTGTGCAGCTCACCTCTTCGGGATGTGCACACCTCCCCAGGTGATGGAGATAGTGTATTTGCCAGGACTGCTGGGATAATACTCATAGGGGAACACACAGTCCTGACTGGAGATCAGCTTCGGCTGAGGATTTTCAGTGCCCTCTGAAAACACACACAAAATCACACACATACATATCAAACAGAGAAATGACAGTTTAAAGAACATTCTGACATTATCTGTGATCAGCTAGAGCAAAGGTCTTCACTGGAAACAAGGATATTCAATGACTGAAGATAATTAAATCCAGACCAAAGTGGTTGACCAATCAACCATCCCACCAACCAACCAACCCACCAACCATCCCACCAACCCACCAACCATCCCACCAACCAACTAACCTACCACCCCACCAACCAACTAACCTACCACCCCACCAACCAACTAACCTACCACCCCACCAACCAACTAACCTACCATCCCACCAGCCAACTAACCTACCATCCCACCAACCAACTACACTACCATCCCACTAACCAACCATCCCACTAACCAACCAACCATCCATCCCACCAACCATCCCACTAACCAACCAACCCACCAACCCACCATCCCACCAACCAACCATCCCACCAACCAACTAACCTACCATCCCACCAACCAACCCACCAACCAATCAACCAACCAACCATCCACCCCACCAACCAACCAACCATCCACCCCACCAACCAACCAACCATCCATCCCACCAACCAACCAACCATCCATCCCACCAACCAACCCACCCACCAACCAACCATCGCACCATCCAACCAGCCAACCATCCCACCAACCATCCATCCCAACATCCAACCCACCCACCAACCAACCATCCATCCCACAACAAACAGATTTGAATGAGCTTTTCTAACTTCAAAAACAGAATGCTGACGTTCTCGTCTCACTCCGACACTCAACAAAGCCTTTCCAGTGTGACGGTACATACTGGGTCCTTTGACCACCACGTTCAGCTCTCCACTGCCTGCATTTCCTGTGTCCACCCTGAAGTCGCCGACCTGTTTCACCCTCATCCCTGACGGCTGAAGACCACGACCTGTCGCTCTGCAGGCTCCTGGAATGCAAGCTGGACAAAGCAGGGAGAACACATGTAGGAGTGATTGTATGAACTGTGGTGTGTTCAGTGGGGTCATGATGATTCCAATTCCCAAACAGTTCACTGATGCTGTGAAGTTTAAAACTCACCAGGGCCCACTTCCACAGTGAAGGGGCTCTTGGGGATCTCCACCCCTCCGAAGGTGACAGCAACAGTGTGAGGGCCTTCCTGGGTGGGCTGATAGGTGCAGCGATACGTGCCATCGCCTTTGTCCTCCATCATTGCCTCAACGGTGTTCTGGCAGCCCTGGGGGTCGCTGATCATGGCCGTCACGTCTCCTGTACCGGCTCCTACAGAGAGGAGAGAACAGAAGAGTAAAGCTTCCGTTTGTTTTAAATGATAGGGGGAAAAAATTAAAAAGACGAAACATAAAAACATGGCCCACATTAAGAAATAGTGTCTTTTCCTGCTAATGGACCTGTACATGGCTTATAAGAGGAGGACTGTGTTGTCTCCTCTTTCAAAAGCTTTGTAGAATTTAAATGTTTACTATAGCCAATTTATCTTTCTAAATGAGCAAGGTTTTATCTGCTACATATTCAACTGTTGTGAAGGTGTCTTATTAGATCCTGAGAGACTCAACCATACAGCCCAGCTGGAGAACCAATACTTAGAGGCACAAGAAGCTAAAAGCTGCACACAGCTGCAGCATCACTTTCACCCCAAAAGAAGAAGTTGACCACTGAAAAGATGGTCCTGTCATAAAACTGGGCTGTCGATGCTGCAGAAAGGTCCAACTACTACTGAAAATGATGCTACACGACCAGAGACAGCAGATACAAAGGGCTGAGTACACTATGCTCAGGTAATAAACCTATAACACCCAGAATGCACTGTGCCACATCGGAACAATGCACGCTGCAGCTGAGTAGTCGTCTTCATTTGACTCAAGTCGGCTGATTCTACAATTAGGATGCAAGGCGTGTCATCTGTCAACAAGCAATCAGTTTGGTCTGAAGAAAAGTCAGGATCACCCCATCAATATGTTCGATTAACAGCTGTGTTAATATGATACATGACTTTAAATTTGCTGTTTTCACTGCTTCATCTAAACCAGATATGTAACTGTAGCAAACAACTCATTCATATGATGCTACAAAGTATATTCAGCTACAAAAAAAAGACTGAAAAGCTGATGGCTGAAACAGATGTAAAGAGTTGTTGCCATAGAAACAATACACCGTTACATCTAGTTGGTGTAAAGTGGCAGGTTATAGTTATATTAAATAGTTTAAAGTCATGTCATCTGGATGCTAAGCCCCATTTCCACTGTGTAGTCTCTACTCTACTCTACTGCTTTTCCATTCGGTAAAAAATACCTGGTACTTTTTTAGTACCACCTCCGTTGCGGTTCTAAGTGAGCTGAGCAGGTACAAAAGGGTCGTGTGTAACGGACGGAATATTCTGCACACTGGAGGTGGAGACGTTCCTGTCTTCAACAGCTGATGACAGGATCACTAGAGGTGTGTGTCCCATTGAAGACTACTCCACGGCAGTTTCACGCGGCGTCCATCTACCCTGAGGAGGAACAATCCCGTAATGGAAAACGACCTGCAGAAAAGAACCCGATACCAAGGCAAGCTGAGTCGAGTCGAGCCAAGCTGGTACTACGTGGTGGAAATGGGGCTTTACAGATTTGAACATCGCATACTAACATCATATCCTTCCTCAGGACTGAGTGATGACACTTTTCATTGCACTGAAGGCTAACCTGACGCCACCTATAAACATCTGTTTCTGTGCAGTAACCAGCTGGTTTGAGTCTGACCTGCAGTGTAGATGTCAAAGTAGGTGGGTTTGTTGGCGATGTTGCCCACAGGTTTGACTCCTGGGCCTTTGACTGTGACCTTGGAGGCATCGCCCAGGGCTTTCTCCACGTTTACGTCAAAAGGACTTTTGGGAATCTGTTGGCCTGCAAACAACACCGTCACCTAGGAAACACAACATCCAGAAAAGTCTATAAATATGAAGTGTTTATATCAGCATATTCCATTATTTCATAATATTTACATGATGAGAGAAAATAACTGGAGGTTTACCTTATGAGGTCCGATGACCTTAGGGATGTAGGAGACGCTGAAGGTCTTTTTGCCCTCATTAGGCTCCGCCTTCAGCTGATCAAAACCCAAACAGAAAGACTCGTCATGTGACAGAGAGAATGCTTCATATCAAAGCTGGTCTGCCATTAAACAGGCCAGAAGTCACTGTAGTCTAATGAAAACAGAGGAGGAGGAGGATGTGGGGCGTACCTCCTCTCTGGTGCCGTCAGGATGATCCAGGTAGATGGTAACCTGACCCTGACCGGCACTGAATGTGTCCACTGTGAACACAGCAGGTCGCATCACCCTGTTTCCTGTCGGTTCAATACCTGCAGTATGGGGAAAAAAAACATTCATACATAATGTTATCAGTTATCAAATCTAATCATCAACTACATCGACTTCATGTACCTTACATAACGTTAAGTATATACTGTCCATTTCACTATGTACTGAATATGCTTTGGCAACATTTATATAATCAAACAAGAAAGCACTCCGAGAGCGCAGACCTCCGACAAGGCAGCTCAGTTTCCCCATATTTCCATTTCACCCAATAGCAGTACTTCTATGATAATGTAACCATCATAATATGATTTTTTGATATCATTATTAGTTTGAAAGTTATTCAACAAAAACACTTGTATGGTAATGGCGGTTTTACCAAAATCTAATAGATTGTTCCTTGGGCCACTTCCGACATCTCCTGAAAATTTCATCAAAATCCCTCCCTTTTTTTTCTTATCCTATTAAACAAACCAACAAACCAACCAACACCAGCAAAAACAAACTCCCTTGGTTAACTGTGCACAGGTGAAACAATCAGTTAGTTAATCATTAAGCAAATTAACAGAATCATCAGCTACTTTTTATACTTTAAATACTTTTAGGGGTTTTCAACTGTTGCTCAAAATAAAAATCATTTTAAGTGCTCTGGGAAAACCATCTTTATCCTAAAATTTGACCTCTAACAATGAGGTAATATTTATGCCAGTGATGGTTTGTCTGTTAACAGGTTTACTCTAAACATTATGGACAGATTTGGATGAAATCTTTTAGAGAGGAAGGGTATGGTCTAAGGAACGATAGATTTAGGTAGTGATCCGGATCAGAACTGAGCCGCTGTGGCAGAGGTTCGCGCTCCGACTGCCTAGTTTGGTATGAAACTATCAGATAAAACAATCTGCTTAGCACTGATGACGTTGCACTTTTTATAGTAATTATTAAAAGCCAAGTTAATGTTTTTCCAGACAAGCAGCTGGAGATGTCTGCATCAGGACGTCATCAACACATCATCAACATCAACACGGTGATGTCAGCGGGGATACGGAGGGAGGGGTCTGACTCAGTGACCATTGACCCAACAACAACTGTTGTGTGGGTGTGTTGTTATCTTATACTGTGTGTGTGTGTGTGTGTGTGTGTGTGTGTGTGTGTGTGTGTGTGTGTGTGTGTGTGTGTGTGTGTGTGTGTGGTGTGTTGTTATCTTATACTGTGTGTGTGTGTGTGTGTGTGTGTGTGTGTGTGTGTGTGTGTGTACCTGGTCCGTATGCACGGGCCTTCTTGGGGTTGAGTTTGGGTTTGAGTGGAGCTCCAGGCTTCAGCTTGGCTTTGGGAAACTGAGACAGGTAGGTCATCACCGACTGTTCATCCACACCGGGATCAATGATCTCCTCTGGAGCGATCACCTGCATGCCCATAAACACACACAGTTGATTTTCATTCATTCACCCATTTTCTGCTGTAACTTCTTAACCTGTGTAGGGTCGTGGGGGGTGGAGCCCAGCTGACATTGGGCATGAGGCGGGTTCACCCTGTACAAATCACAAGTTCATCACAGAGAAAGACAAACAACCATTCAGACTCACATTCAGACCTACAGTCAGTTTAGAGTCACCAGTTCATCTATACTGATATTTTTGGTGGGAGGAAGAACCTGGAGAACATGGAGAGAACCCACACAGACACGGGGAGAACATGGAGAGAACCCACATAGACATGAGGAGAACATGGAGACTGACCACAGAAAAGTCCCAGGGCCTCAGATGGATCTGAACCCAGGACCTTCTTACCGTGAGGCAACAGTGCTACACACTGCACCACCATGCCGCCACAAACAATACTCCAATATAATACCTTTAAAAGCAGTGAGTATCGAAGAGTCAACAGCAGCTGTCAATCATCAGAGAATCAGAGGTGGAGGAGGATTACGATCATTTTAGGTCTGATAGTGGTTGTGAATGAAGTTGGTTCCGTCCAGTTGGTCCAGTCCAGGACACTGAACTGTCAAACCAAAGTCATTTACAGTCACTATTCTTTCTTTTTTATAAACCTCCATAGGAATTTAGGTGAGTAAAATGTCCTAAACTCAAGTCAGGGGCGTGTCAGCGAAGTTTGTAAGCTGTGTTTTATTCTGGAGGAGACCCAGTGGGTGTCAGCGGAGCACAAAGTAATACACCCATTACAGAACAACGTCTACCATAATAATTTAATCAGAAAACATTTTCTTCATCTTTACAACCAAGGTTGGTCTTCATACTGACACATGAACAGGTTCTCTTCCTGAGGGACAGACTGAGCTTTAACATCTGCAGAGAAACTGTTCAAACTTCAAGATTCAAGATTAACTTTACTGTCATTCAGACTATCCACCAAACAGGTACACAGCAGAATGAAATTACGATGCAACTGGCTCCATCACAAAATAAAGAAAATACAAAAGTAAAAGGAGATAAAAACAGTATTAGATTTTTTTTTTAAAAAGAAAAAATAGCAGTCTGTACATAAAGTGATAGGATACTGCTCAGCGAGATGGTAGCTGAGGTGTTGCTCCTCACCAACTGTGGTCTCTTTGTTAGAAAGTCCAGTACCCAGTTGCAGAGGGGGCTACCAAGGCCTAGGGAACACAGTTTGCTTACTAAGTGCTGGGGGATAATAGTGTTGAATGCTGAACTGAAATCCACAAACAGCATCCGCACATGTGTATTTCTATCCTCCAGGTGTGCCAGGCTCAGGTGTAGCACAGAGGATATGGCGTCCTCAGTGGAGCGGTTACAGTGGTAAGCAAACTAGTACGGGTCAAATGAAGGGGGAAGTGAGGCAGTGATGTGGTCCTTGACTAGCTTCTCCAAGCACTTCATGATGACAGATGTTAGTGCTACGGGATGGTAGTTGTTGAGTCATGTGACTGTGGATCTTTTTGGCACCGGTATGATGGTGGTGGACTTGTAGCATGCTAGGACGACGGCTTGGAGCAGAGAGGTGTTGAAAATGTCTGTGAAGATGAGTGCTAGTTCATCTGCACATTCTCTGAGCACACAGCCTGGTACACAGTCAGGACCTGCAGCTTTACGGGAGTTGACCTGGGCGTCCTCCGTACATCAGCCGGATCGAGACGTAGTACATGGTCATCCTGAGGTTGATGGCCTTCATCGCTGGGGTGACATTTCCTGCTTCGAAGCGTCCAAAATATTTATTGAGGCTGTCCAGAAAGTCTGCGTTGTCTTCACAGGGTGGAGGAACAGGTCTGTAGTCTGTGATGGATTGGATTCCTTGCCTGGTGTCCCTTGGGTTGTTAAAGTGACTTTGGATTTTTTGTCCATAAGTGCGCTTTGCGACCCTGATGGCTCTGTTCAGGCTGAAACACTTTAACCAATTATTCATAATTGGTGATGTTGAAACTTTAGCGTGTTTTTTCCTGGAACATTTGTCAGCGGGTCATCAAGGCCCGTTTCCCTCTCAGCCTGTAAACCTGTGGGCTGCATCCTCTGGGCTTCAAACAGACGTTTGTTAAAAAAGAAAGCTCAGGCTCAGAGTTTCCTCTGCTGCGACCAAACAGGAAACCAAACAGCATCGGTGGGAGATGCTGCCGACAACCTCTGACCTCTGAAATAAACCATAGCAGAGGGAATCCTGCCTCTACTGGGCTGCATGATACACAGAAAATACAGGATGTGTGATGTTTTAGCAGATACTTTTATGGTGGAATAAACATTAAATACCACAGCACCCATCTCAGTGTAGTAGATGTTAGCATTGTTAGCAGTCCAGGCCATCATCCATCTGTTCCTACATTCATCATAAAACTGGTGGCTGGAGGAAACATCTGAAAGGTTCTTTTTAATTTAACACAGTATACTAACATGCTGTGAATTTTAAATATAAATCTATATTTCTATTTACTTTGCTTTCAATTTTTTCTGTATTTTCTACTTGTCAAAATGAAAATCTGAAGAATGGAGTACAGACAGGTTAAAGGTCACCGTGAAGAAGCAGAGAGCAGTGAATGGCGCCATCAGAGGCGGGTCTAACCTGCGGGATGCCCAGCCAGTCTTCAGCCAGCTGCATGGCTTCAGTGGCGTTTTCCACTGGTTTCACTGGATCCCAGGTCTCCCAGTCTGGACACAGGCCTACAAATGACACAACAACACTGTCAGCCCCACTACAGCTGATAACCAGTTCACCTCTACTGCATGTTTTTGGTGGTGGGAGAAAGCCGGAGAACACGGAGAGAACCCACACAGACACGGGGAGAACATGGAGACTAACTACAGAAAAGTCCCAGGTCCTCAGGTGGATCTGAACACAGGACCTTCTTACTGGGAGGCAACAGTGCTACACACTGCACCACCATGCCGCTCTATTATGAAATAATTTATTCATTTTCAATCCCATTTGATTAAAACAATATGATATCAGCATTTTGTACAATCAGCTTTTTAACCC
>CM075185.1:32378373-32390873 GCA_037577475.1 Chaunax sp. Z400
CCACACACCACACACACCACACACCACACACACACACCACACACACACCACACACACCACACACACACACCACACACACACACACACCACACACACACACACACACACCACACACACACACACACACACCACACACACACACCACACACACACACCACACACACACACCACACACACACACACCACACACACCACACACACACACACACACCACACACACCACACACACACACACCACACACCACACACACCACACACACACACACCACACACACACACACCACACACCACACACACACACACCACACACCACACACACACCACACACCACACCACACACACCACACACACACACCACACACACCACACACACACACACCACACACACACACCACACACACACACACCACACACACACCACACACACACAACACACACCACACACACACAACACACACCACACACACACAACACACACACACACCACACACACACACACACCACACACACCACACACACACACAACACACACACCACACACACACCACACACACACACACCACACACACACACACACCACACACACACACACACCACACACACACAACACACACCACACACACACCACACACACACACACCACACACACACACCACACACACACACACACACACACCACACACACACCACACACACACAACACACACCACACACCACACACACACACCACACCACACACACACACACACACCACACACACCACACACACACACACCACACACACACCACACACACACACCACACCACACACACACACACACACCACACACACACACCACACACACACACACCACACACACCACACACACACACACAACACACACACACACACACACACCCCACACACACCCCCCCCACACACACCAGTAGGACGTCCTAAACTGAATGACTGGTTAAAAAGTACCATTTTAAATGCTTTGCAGTAACAAACGACACATCTCAGAACTCAGATCAATAAATCCAAACTTCGCACATGACCGGATGGTTCTAAAGCTATGGTTCTCTACCCTCTAAGGGGTCCCACTGTAAGTCAGAGGTGATAGGAACCATGAACAGGATAGGAACATGGACTACATGCTACACAATCCAAGTCAGATTTAAATTAGAATGGATTATATATTAGTTCTGATCCTGGTCCAACCCTCAGCCCTGAACTCTTCCTCTTTCTTCATCCAGCATCAGGTGCGTATCCAGTGGATACAATTAAAAATCTGAAAATCTCCTGTCAAAGGTTTGGTCTTTAGATAAATGGTCTGAGCTCTGTCTCGATCTTTGTTCTTGAAGAATGAGTAAGAAAACTCTAAATAATCCTCCTGTAGGGTTTAGGTCCTCTTCAGACACCAGGAGGCTTTTTCTACATCTTGACATCATACGACACAGCAGGGCTGCTTCTTTGAGATCTTCTAGGGGGTGCTGTGTATTCTGCCACAGCCAGTCCTGAAACCCATATCAGAATGGAATGTTGAACCAGTTTTCTTGTCCTTCTTTGATCGATAAAGCCTTAAAATGACAGAATGCATTTTCAATAGTCCCACCTGAATTGTTAGCATAGTTATTATGGTTTGGTTCAGTATACTCTGGTAGTGTGTGTCAACATACTACATCCATTAACAGAAGGAGTCTCCTCCACCTCCTCCGGTCAACACTATTAAACCCTGCAGTCGCCTCCTTTTTCAGATTGATCCCCGTTTCATTCAGGCCGGACCTGCGTCACTGTTTGTTTGAGGCTCTGCCACTATCGCTGCAGATACCTGCTGATTGTTGACTGTTGTGCCATCGCTATGGAGACACAACAATGCAGTACACCGATTGGGGGGGGGGCGCTAGGAGGGTTTGTTTTAGGAGGGTCAGAATGTGTACCAGGAGAAACATAAAGTGTGTGTCTGTCTGTGTGTGTGTAGAGGTAAGTCTGGTTAGAACAATACTCCTCTTATCAGTGTGCCACACCCTCTCTGAAACAGGAAGTTACAAAATAAGCCAACAGCAGTTTCACAGCCAGCCTACTAACCAGTGGTTCCTGATCCCACATGTTCAACTAACCAACCAGTGACCTGCTCAGTGCTGAACATGAGCAGCTCTCAACAAAGATGAGAAGAAAATGTGATGCTCACTCTTTAGACGCATTTAACATTTTCTTTAAACTAGTTTTAACGTGTGGATGCAGTCTGATGAGGTAGATTATATTCTATTATACTTTCCTGGTTTCTAATGTTCCCCATTTTCAAACAAACAAAGACAAACCATCTGCTGCCAATGGGAAAGGAGTCATTAGCATCTGGTTAGCCTGTTTACCCATGTTTTAAGTCCCACATAAGCACTGCTGCTGCTCTTGGAGTAAAACCGGAGGTCTGAAGCTGCAGGACGCTTCTTCAGGAGTACTTGTCAGATCATCGTTTTTCAAAGACACGCCCACCCAACCGTCAGAGGAGGCCATGTCTGACAGCTCCTCTTTTCTAAACCTCCCATCCGACGTTCACGACCACTTCAAGCCATCGAGACCAGAGCCAGGGACTCAACCTCCAGCTCTAAGATCTCATTTAACGGTTATTTCCTCCATGTGACGTAAATCACTGTGTCTTCCAGGAGAGAAGAGCCTCAGACAGATCATCAACACACAGACGGCCTCGTGAGAGAGGACACCCGTCTTCAGCATCATCATCTGTCTAAAAACATGACCACACCAGGACTCTGTTATACTTACCAGTATTAGACAGAATCAGCTGAAGACAGACAGGAAGTGGTGAGAGGGGGTGAGAATGTCACCTGGGCAGGTACAGGAAGGACTCAGCTTTCTTACTTGGTGTTGGAGCTCTACCATTTTATAGCTGACACGGTGAAGATGAGGAGATGAAGATGAAGAAAAAGATGATGAAGACATGCTTCTGGGTATCAGCCATGAGAGGCAGGTAAAAATCCTACGACGTCTCCTACCAGGCAGCTACTCGTTAATAAAATGATTAATTTTCATATAATATGAAAATCAGCAGACTATTAAAACATGCTACATTTCTGCAACCTTTTTTATTTTTATATGTCTGGATCGTTTTATTTGTTCTGGACTGTAAAGAGTATCAAAGAATAAAGAAGTCTGGTTAGAACTCATGATGAGGACCCAGATAATTACTCCAGGTGTTCATACATCTGTACAGATTGTGTGTCTGTTATGAGACAACCAGCAGCAACAGAGCATTATTTAGATGGAATAAGGCACACACACACACACACACACACACACACACACACACACACACACACACACACACACACACACACACACACACACACACACACACACACACACACACACACACACACACACACACACACACACACACACACACACACACACACACACACACACACACACACACACACACACACACACACACACACACACACACACACACACACACACACACACACACACACACACACACACACACACACACACACACACACACACACACACACACACACACACACACACACACACACACACACACACACGATAATGTGATTTTGTACAGACAACATATATACTGTGTTCATTAAAGACTGAAACAGGTGGAAGCAGCTCACAAGCATTTCCAAAAACGATGCCAATTAGAACCAACAACAGATCACAGCTGATCTCCTTACTGATGTGTTCCTGAGCTTCTTCACAATATGTGAACATCTATCCATATTGTTTTTACTGACTGTGTGACAGAGGTTCTCTATTGCAGTGGTTCCCAAACTTTTTTTTCTGGGGACCCACATTTTTAAACTGACAAACCATCATGACCCAAATCACAACAGATCTTATCTATAAATTACAAGATCAACAATTTGTGCATAAATGAACATTTGACCATTTTTACTGCTGTCTGCATCATCATATTATCTTGAACAGGTAAACCAGACATTTCAAGTGATATATATTTAAATTACAACTGCATTGTATGCTTATTGAAAATATATACTGTATATATTTTAAATACTTTATAGATATGATCAAATCAGTGCATTTAGGAGGGGTGTGGTATCTCATTGTTTTTATCTCCTCTTATCACAATATAAACATTTTAAACAGGCTACTTTATAAATGAGAAAATGCATTGAGTCTGAGTAAACAGCCACTCATGTTCATGTTCATATTTTTATTTGAGAACTTAAGTGCATTTTAAATTAAACAGGCACACATCAGTTAAACAACACACATTTTAACTACTTCATATGAGACAAATTAAGTGCATTTTGTTGTAATTAACAGACTCATATTTCCCTCTCATCATTAAATCAAACAGATTATTGCTTGTTCTTTGCATTCCAGTCAGGTGCACAAGAGGAGAGCAACACGCATATCAGGTGTAGCATTTATTCTATGGGCGGTAGCTAAGCTAACATGACCTGCAGCAGTCTGGTCCTTAGCTGGGTCTTGTCCCTGGTCTCTAGCTATGTCTTTCTTTTTTATTAGCCAGGCATCCATGTTTGTGACCACCTGCAAAATCTGTTCATTACTTTGGAAACTATGGTGGACACCTGGGTACAAACCCAAAGTTCTGAACAAGGCACCGCCTGCCTGATTGGCTGAACTCCATGTGTGGTGGAGCTAGAAACACGCTCCCTCATGTGGCTGAAAGATGTACTGCAGATTTAAATCTAGAATAATAGTCAAATATAAATATAAATCCAGAATAATAGTCAAATAGAAATATAAGATAATAGTCAAATAGAAATAGAAATCTAGAATAGTCAAATAGAATCATAACTATTTTATTTGGTGACTCAAATAAAATCTCCTGTGACCCACCTGTGGGTTGCGACCCAGACTTTGGGAACCACTGCTCTAGAGGGATGTGTGCAACTAAACGATTCAACGTTGATACCACTGCTGGCTGGCATCAGAAATACTTGTCGTTATTAAACTAATTATTGTTCTTTTAATGACATAGGAGCCATTTCTAGATCAGAGTGTTGTTGGATCACATTTGTCCAACCTCTCTCAAACTATAGGTAAAAACCTTCTATGACTGCTCTGCTGGGTGACAGGACGTCGTTGTGTTGGTGACATATCTGGTTGATAATATTTATGGGTTCTTACATGGAACACTGAAGAACATTAACGGTGAACAACAGATATTCCATCAGAGGAGAAGAAAGTCTGACTGTTATTCCACTGGACGACAAGTGCTGAACACATGAATCATCAGGTCGTCTATGGAGCCCCATGGTTTTAAGGTCAGACTCTACAGTACACATTTAAATCACACATTATGTTTTTACTACTCATGTGCTCCAAGTGAAATGCAGCTTTAAAATAAATGAGCATCCTTTACGAATGTTAACAGCAGCGGTTAACATCGGCTAGATGTTACTAAAGAAGGTAATAAATGCTTTAAAATGGCTCATATGCAATAAATCCAACCTTATAGATTAAACTGTGCTTAAGTTCTCATTTTTCTGAGTGTTTTCTTACTTTTAGACTATCAACTAGTCCAAGTTTACAGTTTGAATAACAGAGTAATTAGTTGTTAGCTATACTTCCTAGTCCTCGATACAACTTGAGGTAAAAGAATGGACCTAATTTATCATGAAGGAGTTCATGTAGAAAATTGACAGCCTGGTCTAGGACTGATTGATGAGGAAAGACCTCATCTGTCAATGTACTGAGCAATGAAAATTCACAGAAATGTAGTCAACATGTTTAGGTCTGACTAGGGGTAAGTCAGGCAATATGTTTCTAATCCTTTGACTGAAGTGACCCTTGAGGTCCCAGCGGGTCGAGGTAGTTTTGAAATGACACTTCAAATCACTTTACATCTGCTTTCAAGGTCCAACATGTGAACCGCTTCCAGAGAAGTCAGCGGTCTTCCCTCATAGCATCATGTCGGCACTCCCAAACTGATGACATCACCACATGATGCATTGCTGTAATAATGGAGCTGCTTAATAGGAGTCACATGAGTCATACACCAGCAGCTCAGAGGGGGAGAACCCACCAAAATACCCAGATTACAGGCACAGAGAAAGAGGCAAGAGGCTTTTAATGTCTTTGGTTTGGTTAATGAGGGGCGAGCGACATACACAGTGTGTGTCATTCTGCCTCTCTCACTCTTTAATCTGGTCATTCTCCCACAGCTGCAGACATGAAAAGAGAGAAAGATCAAAGGGGAAGACAATTTTGCCTTCATGCTTTTTGGAGTCATTCAACAGAATTAAAGAAGTGAACGAACCAAGAAAAAAAAAGGTCGTTTGTTTACCAGCAGCTGGGACCAACCAGGAGAACCCTGGTGGACATCATCATGCTGAGAGCCAACTCCTGAGGGGTCAGGAGGTCATGGACTGGTTACCTCGCCAAGTCCTCAATGTGCATTTACAAACAATTCAGTAATTTAAAACTAAAATGAGATTCTTGCTACTGAACCCCAGAGAGAAAACTCTGGAGAAGAACCAAGTGTAGTAGAATTACACTGAAGGAAAACAAACGGATCAAATAAAAAAACACAAGTCAAAAGAAAAGAAATAAACTCGAGAGAGAGGAAGCAATGGTGAATGGACTACTTATATAGAACCTTTCTAGTCTGACTGACTCAAAGCTTTACAACAGCAGCCAGCATTCACCCATTCATACCAACATTCACACCAACATTCACACCAACATTCACACCAACATTCACACCAACATTCACACCAACATTCACACAATGGTGACATTCATACCATGCAAGGCTCCACCTGCTCATTAGGAGCAGTAACCATTCACACAAACACTCAAACACCAATGGAACAGATACTGGGAGCAAACTGGGGTTCAGTATCTGCCCAAGGACACTTCAACATGTAGACTGAAGGGGCTGGGGATGGAACCAACGACCTTCTGATAAGTGGACGACAGCTCTACCATTGAGACACAGCACCCCCTTAGAAGCAGAAGCAGGACTGTACCTTTTGACTGAGGTACAACACATACAGCTTTATCATCAGCATAGAAAAAATAAAATTGAAATTGCATAAAGTAAATGTCTCCAAGATGGAGAAGTTTATTGATGGTAGGGATGAAAACGTTCTTGGACAACTGGGATCTGATTTTTCATAACATACTTGAGTATTTTAGTCAGTCTGAGTCCCAAGTATGATATTATATTATTATATCATATCATTATATAAATATTCAGAATACAAACATGTATAAATTAATTTCACACATTAAAAGAAAGACATTTTAATCTTAATAAAGGCACAGATTAAAATGTCTTCTGAAATTTTCTAGATTTGTGATTTGGAAGGGAAAGAACAACAGGACCAATGAAAAGGTCTCAAAATATTGAGAATTTCTTCCTTGTGAAGAAAAAAAAGTAGTGACAGAAGCAGGAAGCAGTGAGGCAGGAAGCCATTTCAGAAAGGAAGAAATGAGCAGCAGTCATCCCTATCCATCAGTTTTAGGTATGTGGATGCATACCTAGGAGTGCATGCAGAGACCAGAGGGGGGGGGAAATTAGTGTAATGAATATATCACAACTATGGCAGCCATAATATCCAGGAATACAGAACATTTTTCAACTTGGTCATAAAATTTGGATAAGTATTAAAAATAAAGGTTTTAAGTTGTATATTTAATACTTGTAGACATTTTGAAGGATTTTTCTCGTATTTTTCTAGAAACTTTAATTAGTGACAAACCTGGAGAAGAAGATGAAGCCTCATCATCTGCAGTTCAGCATTCAGCAAGTAAAGTACATCTAGTTCTATGTGTACTGTATCTACAATCAATTATTACAAGTGACAAAAAAAGACAAAAACTATTTAAGTCTAAGTCGTGACGGATCACAACGATGTGGACCAAGAGGAGCCTGCATGTTGCAACCCAGAGTGCAGCAGCAGAGTCGCAGAGGAGGCTCCACATTGTTCACACCGTCCCAACCACAGGGTGTTAACCTTTAATCTTATTTTAAGATGAATGAAAGCTCTGGTGATCTAATGAGAACTATATGAGATCCAGACGTAGTTCAACAACATTTTTAGCAAAGAATTCAGCATCATTGCAATTGTGTTTTAATGCAGTGTATAAGAAAATAAAGAACCATGTATAGCTCGTTTTAAAACTGAATCCCTTTTTCCCTTCCAGACATATCCCAATATCCAGCAGACGGGTCAAAACAGCCACATTTGAAGGTGTTTCCTGGAACACTGCAGGGTGACAGAAAGAGGGGCTTCAACAAGACGTGGTACACACAACACAGCTGGCTCAAGGACTCACAAAGCATATTAGCATATTGTTTTGCATGTCAGTTCAGCATTCAACACTATTATCCCCCAGCACTTAGTAAGCAAACTGTGTTCCCTAGGCCTTGGTAGCCCCCTCTGCAACTGGGTACTGGACTTTCTAACAAAGAGACCACAGTTGGTGAGGAGCAACACCTCAGCTACCATCTCGCTGAGCACCGGCTCCCCCCAGGCCTGTGTTCTGAGTCCACTGCTCTTCACCCTGATGACCCATGACTGTTGCGCCAGGTACAGTACAAACCACATCGTAAAGTACGTGGACGACACAACAGTTGTTGGACTCATCCGGGACGACAGCGACTGGGCCTACAGGGAGGAAGTGAAGCACCCTGAGGACTGGTGCTCCACCAACAGTCTGGTCCTGAATGTCAACAAAACAAAGGAGATCATTGTTGACTTCAGGAGAAACAGACCAACTCACACTCCTCTGAGGATCAACGACTCCGCGGTGGAGTGTGAAGAGCACCAAGTTCCTAGGGGTGCACATCACCGACAGCCTGACCTGGACTCAGCACACCTCAGCTCTGACCAAAAGAGCACAGCAGTGTCTGCACTTCCTGTGACGGTTGAGGAGAGCACACCTTCCCCCTCCCATCCTCACCACCTTCTACGGGGCCACATAGAGAGCGAGCTGACGAGCTGCATCTCTATCTGGTACAGGAACTGTAACACCTCAGACCGGACGGCCCTGCAGAGAGAGGTGAGGACTTCACTCCTGTCTGTAAAGGACATTACCCACAAACGCTGCCTGTCTAAAGCCACCTGTGTGGTCAGAGACTCCACCCACCCCTGTCACGGACTGTTTACCCTCCACCCCTCTGGCAGCAGGTACCGAAGCATCAGGTGCAGAACAACCAGGTTCTGCAGCAGCTTTATCCCCTCTGCCATCAGACTGCTGAACTCTTCTTCCCTTTAACTCTTCCTTCCTCCTCCCTTACTATTAAACCATAACATGTGCAATTATATCACAAACCACGCACAATACAACACACTCCTGTTTACACTGACCATAAGCTTTTATTTATGTGGTTTAGTGCAATAATCCTGCTCTTGTACAGTATCCTAGTCACTTTATGTACAGACTGCTAATTTTTCTATTTTTTATCTAGTACTGTTACTACTGCCTTTTTACTTTGTGTGTTTTTCTTTATTTTGTGATGGAGCCAAATGCATGTAATTTCATTCTGCTGTGTACCTGTCTGGTGGATAGTCTGTATGACAATAAAGTTAATCTTGAAGTGCTTCTTCCTACAGCCATACAAAACATTTCACAAAGGAGGCACATTGAGACAGAAGCATCACAAAACAAAGGGAACGTTTTAGAAAAAAGTTTAAATAATTGCTGTGGAAATTGTTGCTTTTTGTATTTGGGCTACAAATTGTATGTTAATATAAATTATTTGCTATTTAGAACTTCATAGTACATGTAAGTTACTTATTTTTGCCCTCCTTTTTACACAAAATAGCAGTTTTGTTATTAATAATGTACCATTTATTATTACTTACAATCTAGTGCTGAAATTGTAACTGTTTTACTTCCTCTATGTTACTTGAATGTGCCACCCTTCTGAGTTTGTGCTCCAGCCTGGCCACCCCATCAAAACATTTCTAGACCCGCCCCTTGGTGGGTGATATGTCTAAAATCCTTTACCACAGTATTTGTGAATTTATATCACCATACAGGATTTGTTCTAAGAATTTAATAAGGAAATGGTTGAAAATAACCAAACCATCCTGTACTTCATCAGATAGTTTTCTTCATTTGGAGCCTCCATACAGACAAAAACAAACGGCTCACATGAGACAAAGTTAAATGACATGAGTGAAAAACAAAAGACTGTCAACCAAAATGGAACATTTATGGTTTCAAATGTGAAGGAAACCTCTGGCTAACTGTCACAGAAATAGTGACTAGTAGAACATCATAGAGAATATAAATTAAAATAAAAAGCCAACCAGCTCAGAGGTGCATTACCACCACCAAGTGAGAACCAGCTGCCCAGATGACATTTCCTTGTGAGGAAGCTGGATTTGAGCGATAACGCAAGGATCCAGTCATGACAACACAGATAGAGCAGAGACTCTACAGGAGAGCTTCTGCAGTGAACATGGTTCTGTTTAATCTGTACTGGTGGACACATTTCACACTGTACAGTTAAACCGTCACACTGTTCAAGCCTATTTTCAAGCACATATTTACTCAAACTGAAATTCATCATGTCAGCATGAGATGTGATGAGATGGGTGTGACAGACCCTGTCTCCATGAGGTCTACTTGTCACTCTGAGGAATGATCCAACCCCAGACAGGACAAGAGCTACAAGAACTACACCCAGAACTCAACCCCATGGGTCTACAAACTAAACACACAAGATGATCCCCAAACAAAAACTGTAGCATTATCAGCCACTGTCACTGCAGGAAGTATCCATGACAGACTTTTGACAGGTTGTATTAAAAGCAGCATGAGTGTGTGGGGGATGTTGATTGTGTCAAGTTTTGACATTGTGATAAGTATGCCATCATCTATATAGAAAAATAACAGTGAGCCTTAATTTGAGCTTTGAGGGACACGTGACAGAGGAGGGTGAAGGATTTCCAACAGCAACTGACTGACAACCAGGAAGACGGACCGAGAAGACAAGAGCTGACTAACCAGCACAGTCACTTACACACACACACAGTATTACATCTGCATGCACAGACAGGACACACACCGACACACACGCTGCAGCGTTTAGCCTGACCTCACCCTGCTGGTTCCCAGGCTATGATGTCATCAGACCAGCCCTGTGGGGAGGGAAGAGGAAGATGAAGAGAGGAAAGAGGCAGTGATGGAGATAAAAAGCAAAGAAAACAAAGAACAGAATGAAGGTTTAGGCAGAACAAAACGGATTTTAGAGGCCATGAGATACAAAATGAGTTAGTGACACAAAGCCAGGCTGTTTTCTCCATTTAAAAATGTTTTAGCAGAAAAAATAATTGTTCAGTGTTTGAATACAGACCAGACTCCACAGTAAAGATAGTCAGGCTGGTAAATGTAGCACTAAAAGGACTTTAAACTGTGATGTTGAAGGTACCTGATCAGGTCATTAGGAAAAGAAAAGACATTTATGAGGTGATGTGGAAGTGAGCATTTAAAGTATCCTGGAAACAGGAGTCTAGCTGGGTGGTGTTAGAGGATGTGGTCAAGACTCCACCTCTGTCTGCAGCTAGTTTAAGAGGAAGGTGGAAAATACCTGACAATCCACTTTAGCCTTTGTTGTCAATGAAACTAATTGTACAGGAGAAAGTAAAAATGGACTTTAAATAGATTTCTGACCTATATGTCTGATGGGGAAATTAAAAAATATTAAAGTCAAACCCTCACTTCATGAGTATCCTGAAAAAAGACGGAGAAAGTCAGGAGGAAAAGGAGAAAACACTCTAAAGAGTGACACAACTCGGACGTGAGGATTTGTTATTTCTTTGATTTATGTAGAAGTAAACTGAGAATCTTTAGTTTGCCATCAACAACGTGTGGAGGGACCACATGAATAATACATAAAAATACAGACAATAAACAATACATGATCATTCTTCACTGATTCAGACTCAATGTGTTCCTCAGCAGAATGAAGAGAACAAAGAGAAGAACAGTAAAAGACAGGAGAGGTAGACATGGAGACAGACTGCAGGAGGTTCACCACAGTGACGTGTGTGTGTGTGTCTGCGCGTGTGTGTCTGTGCGTGTGTGTCTGTGCGTGTGTGTCTGCGCGTGTGTGTGTGTGTCTGCGCGCGTGTGTGTGTGTGTGTGTCTGCGCGCGTGTGTGTGTGTGTGTGTCTGCGCGCGTGTGTGTGTGTGTGTGTCTGCGTGTGTGTGTGTCTGCGCGTGTGTGTCTGCGCGTGTGTGTCTGCGCGTGTGTGTCTGCGCGTGTGTGTGTCTGCGCGTGTGTGTCTGCGCGTGTGTGTGTCTGCGCGTGTGTGTGGGTGTGTGTGTCTGCGTGTGTGTGTGTCTGCGCGCGTGTGTGTGTGTGTGTGTCTGCGTGTGTGTGTGTGTCTGCGCGTGTGTGTCTGCGCGTGTGTGTCTGCGCGTGTGTGTGTCTGCGCGTGTGTGTGGGTGTGTGTGTCTGCGTGTGTGTGTGTCTGCGCGCGTGTGTGTGTGTGTGTGTCTGCGTGTGTGTGTGTCTGCGCGT